>JAAXNX010003359.1:0-10899 GCA_036491905.1 Folsomia manolachei
ATATATCTGGTATAATGTAAAATGTCAATGAAAACAATCAAATATAGAATGTGTAACACAAACACAATCTACATAATTTGGGCGATGGCGTCGCTAATTGAAATATATTATTTATAAGCGTTTATCCGAGTGATTTAGAATAAATCTAAAAGCAAAGCAAAGCGAATTTATATCTTTTAGTTCTTAATAATTTTTGGTTAATAGAGTTAATGCAGCTATTGATTCTGAAGATTTGCGAATGCGGTTATAAACTTGATTCTTTAAACGCTAAGAACTTATCTGTTTCTGATAGGTGTATAATTGGAATTAGATATTTGCTTCTTGCGGCGTTTGGCCTTCTTTTTTGGCCGGAACGACTGTTGGCCTGAATTTTTTGGTCCATTTGACATGCATGGAGGAAAGTTATTATTCCCATTCTGCCCAGTACAAAAATATACTTGTGAAGTATTGGTATACGCCGACGGCGAGTTGGAAGCTGTACCTGGAAACGCCTGGATATGGCTGAATTGAAAGTTTGGTGTAGATGCGGCGAATGGTGGCGTCGGAAGAAGCGGTTTCGGCACAGATGGTGGCGTTGGAAGGAGTGTCTTTTGTCCAGAAGAATGTTGCATGATTGCTATTGGCTTATTACTAGTGCCTGGATTTTGAGTTTTCTGTGAGAAGTATTTGGGTTTCCAACTTTTTGATTTCAGCTATTATTAGCTGCTTTTCCTGTATTGTATCTGGTCTTCTGCCCTGATTTCCAGATTGGTTAGAATATTGATGGTTATGTCCAGTTAGAAAATTTCTTCCATTATGTATATGAGTTTGGTTAATCCGGCCATAAGAATACGAGTGGGAGTTTGAACTTCCAGATGAATGAGAAGTGAAAGGAGCTGGTGGCCTTAGATTAGGATAAAGCTCCGGTCTCTGCATTCCAATTCCAGTTCCTGCTGCTGTTGGCATTGATGGCGAGGTTGTGAAAAAGGGATTCTTCAGCATTTGTTCCGTGGGGGCCTGTGTTTTTGGAATTAGATGCGAGTTTTTAGCGATAAAGTCTGCAATTGGTCTGCTGGTTGGTTGTTCAGGTATAACAGATTTCGGGTGTAGGTGTTGAGAAATTTCTGGGCGAGTCTCATTATTACTGATCAGCACAGGAGGAGTAGCAAGAAGATTTCCCTTCACCATCTTCAAATACTCGGAAGCCACTCCTTCTGCAACTACTTTGATATCCGAAGAATTGTTCGAATCTGAAAATAGCACGTATAAGTTATGTGCATTGGTTATGCTAGGTTGGTTATTGGTTAGATTGTTTTACGCAATTACCACAAATTTTGGTCAGCACATTTATAAGATGAGGTGATCCTGGAGACAAAACCAACTCCGGATAGGAACCCACTTGCATTTTTCCTAATTCTAGCAGTTTTTCACGGGCGTTGGTAAATGTTTTGAAACGGTTCCCTATTTGACAAATAAAAAATCAAGTCATCATTATATAGGGTTCACCGGTTCATCACATATTAATAACTAATTTATTACCGTACCGGATTCCATCGTTCCAAAATCTTCCAGAAGCTCTTGTCGGTGTACCAATCTCTTGACGCTTGATTTCAGCAGTTTTACTTCGTTTCTCAACCATCTTATCTCTCCTTTACATTTTCCACTGCAATAATTTGTGTCCTCGTCATCATCCTCAGTTTCCCAGTCTGAAACCTCAAACTCACGACCACTCCTTTTCCTGTAGGGAACTTCATGGTCAGGCGATCTCTTCCTTTTCTTGGCTAGGTCATTCAATAAGGATTAAAGATGGAATTAAAAAAATCACGTTCAACTCACCCAAATTATGACCTTTACCTTCACCTTCAGCGACAGCATTGACAATGGATTGCATACAATCTCGTATTTCTGAGGATTAGGTCATTTAAATTATTACGTAATGTATCCTTCATAAAAAATTGGAAGGTGGCCATGACCTATATATACTCACCTGGTGGTGCTTCGACAACCTCACGCTTAATTTGTGCAGGTTCTAGGTCCATTGTTTGCTGACCCTCTTCCTTATCCTTAGCAATGATCTCGACGGTGGAACGTTCTTGGTCGAATTCCAAACCGCCCAGTTCTCCGTCACCTTTTATCTTGACGTACCTGTCGCCGAGACGTTTCTTAAATGCCATCTCGCCTCTTATCGTTTAAGAACAATATCCAAAGTCCGTAATTTGCAGAATTGTCTTCAACAGAAAACACGACAAAACAGAGCAATTCTTTTGGAGCCTGTTGGGAAACTTGAGAATTTCGCGTTGTTCATGCAAAAATGCATGCTAAAAGCTTGCAAAAATGTAATCGCTCGGCGCCTTGGTCAATGACCCGTTTTGTCGCTGACATTTTCACGGTTGTCGAAACTTTCGCCGAAAATTAAAAGTGCTTCGCCTGCCCTGAATTCATTAGTATTCTAATCAAGAAACAGTTTTAGAATTTCGACAAATCACGGCGTTCAGCAATAGTGGCAAAATGGTTGTGGCGAAATGGAAGGGGAAAGTTAATTGCGGAATCCAATCGCACCGTTGAAGTGGAAGGAAATCATTACGTGAGTTGATTTGATTGATTCTAAATTATAAATAATAATTGAGTCAATTATTAAAATTAATATGGTTTATCTTTGCAAACTTCCTACTCAAAAAGTTTCCAATTGATTCGGTCCGCAAGGAATTCCTGCAGCCTTGCTCAAAAACTACGACGTGGTAAGTTTACCAAGTAATAAAATAAGTTTTGACCCACTACAATTTCTACATTTTTCGTTCCAGTCCATGGAAAGGTGTTTCGAACTATTATGATGTGGTGGTTGAGGGTAGGTTACTAATTCTGTAATTTCTGTAATTACTTTGTTTCTTGGTAAAACTGTATCCTTTATTTCAAGGAAGTGGAAGGAAATCATTACGTGAGTTTATTTGACTGATTCTAAATTATAAATAATAATTGAGTCAATTATTAAAATTAATATGGTTTATCTTTGCAAACTTCCTACTCAAAAAGTTTCCAATTGATTCGGTCCGCAAGGAATTTCTACAGCCTTGCTCAAAAACTACGACGTGGCAAGTTTACCAAGTAATAAAAGTTTTGATCCACTACAATTTCTACATTTTTCGTTCCAGTCCATGGAAAGGTGTTTCGAACTATTATGATGTGGTGGTTGAGGGTAGGTTACTAATTCTGTAATTTCTGTAATTACTATGTTTCTTGGTAAAACTGTATCCTTTATTTCAAGGGGAAGTCAACAATGCCGCAGCGTGGTATGACAAGAAGGTCTTAGTTCAGACTACTTTTTACTAATTATTATTTGCACCTGTTCTATTAGGTATTACAAGGAACCAAAACCGGAAGCTGCAAAAATCAAGGGAATGGTTGCCTTTTGGAAAGGTAAGCCTACCAAGCTGTTTTTGAAAGTGACGAGCATAGCATCTAACGTAAATACTTTATAATCCCAACAGGGGTTGAAGTTCATGCCTCCCATTAAACCTCTAGAGCAGACTTGAAAATATGTAATCAAAATTCTAATTCCATTCACTAACTGTCTATCAACTAACCTTCCTTCAATAAAAATCTCTTCTTTTCAAATTAACCAAACTTTGCTGTGTAGCCTAAAAATAATGCTGCCTAAGTCTAAAATTATTATTACCTTATCCTCTTCACTAGTTGTTGGTTCAACCAACTTAGTTGTAGTTTGTATTGTAACAAAATGACGAAAAGAAATGCCAAAAATTGGCGAAACATGCAAAATTGTTTGCATGAAAATGACATGAAAAGAATGCAAGGCTCAGAAAAATGTGAGACGACGAAGCCGGGTGGAAGGAAACAACTAAATTCTGTTAAAAATATTTGAACAATTTCTATTTTTTGGATTTAAACAAATTACTAAAAATATAAAAAAATCGACAAAATTCGACAAAAACTACAATTAAAGAAAGGTAAGATTCTTGCAAGTAATCCAGTATTCGAATCATAATCTTTTTTTTTCAGGTGAGAATGTTCGTCGTGAATCCTCTAAAAAATGCAATGATTCCCCGGAACAATCTTGCCAAACTCTTTACTTCACCCACGGGGTTGGGCGACTTTAACCTCTTGACCTCAACTGGTGGTGCCGCCACCCACGCCTACTTCCAGTATCAGCATCTTCATTTACATCATAATAATGTCGACGCCAACGTGGCGACGATGCGTCCAAGTTGTGTCCGGTCATCCGCGTCCTTTCCCTGTTTTCGACGTCTTCATTCCTGTCCTCCCCTCAATAATGGGAGTGGTGGAGGTGGACCAGACAAGGAAAGGAATTCGACGAGTCCTTCCGCCTCTTCGTCGTCGCAAGACGCGGAAATCAAGGCGAAATTGGATATTGTAAAGGAACGATTGCTCCTTAATCAAAATGAGTACTTTAATAAGTACAAGGATAAGTTTGAGCAAATGGAGAGGTAGGCTATGGTCATTCAGTTTAAAATTTCTAAATTATATTTTTAATACATTGTTCCATTCTATCTAGGACATCTCCGAGAGAATTGTTGGCGAAACTGGAACAACTCGAGTCCCGTCTGGCTGCGGCGCAGCAAAAACCCGTGGGTCAAAATCAGAGTCAGACTCTAAAAGTTCAGCCATATTCTTCTAAGAAAGATCATGTAATAATTTAATTAAAATTGTTTAAAATGCAATTAACTAAAGATCGACTAATTCACTCCTTAATTATTTTCAGTTTCTTTTGAATGACGTAATGGAATTGAATAGGATCAAAGATCTGGAACGGGAAGATATTATTTTTGTGAGAATGTCAACTTTCAATTTTGATTCCGTAATTCTTACAAAGATTCACAATTTTGGTTTTGTACTCTAAATATAGTTGTGGCAAGAATTCCACAGGAAAAAGGAAGGTCTTTTAGCTGCCGTGATGTCAGGAGCGGTATGCGAGAAAATGACAGATTTAGCTGCAAGTTATCCCATGGTAAGATAAGATGCGTTTTGAGTTTGACTGTATTTTAATTAGCATATCAGGGATGTATTAAAACGACTTTTTAATTTCTAGTTCTTGCTGCCACTTCCCCGAGAACACGGCTATGAATTTTTATTCGTCCAATATATGAACAACGCCTTCCATTTCACGCCGCTAATTGCTTACCAAGCTCACAAAGAAAACGCTCCGGAATGTTTCCGCTTAATCAAGTACACGGATTTGAAAACCTCTAAAGATTTGGTGTTGATGCGTGGCGAATTTGACAAAAATTTAATGGTTAGTTGCAATTCAATTATGCAAGTTTGTTCAAGGATATCAATACGTTTACTACTAATTTTACAGACTACCAAAGATGCTCATATATTATCGGTTCAGATAAACTTTTACTACGGGGAAACCTCCGACTCTCGAAAAAACTTGTTGGAATCATTTTCTAGAAGACCAGGCACTTTTCAACACCAAGATTTGATAGAAGAGTTAAAGAAACTTCAACTAAGTCATCCCCACCTCTTTGAATTTGACGATTAACGAACTTTCTCGTAAAATATTATCGTGCTAGTCTCTCAGAAGATGTATGCAATAGAATGCTTCCGGTTGTTAAATTAATTAAATTGATACAATCAGACAAGTCACATTCGCTTTTAAAAGTACAGTATTTATTAATTAGTCGTTAATATGTTCCATGTGGTCAACATTGTAAAATATCTCTCAGAAAAACGTATAAATACACTGGTAGGAAATACGAAAAACTAATCAGAGATCATTTGGCGCAGTCTCTATATATTAAATGCTTTGTAACAAATTACCTTTAAATGTCATTCACAATATTTAAAAATATATAAAAATATCCTTTCGCTAACACCAAAACCTTCATTATCTGCTTAGACTTTTACGAGCTAAATAAATTATAATCGGAAACTTAAACACTCGGAATTACTGTAAATGACTAAGTTGAAACGGAATTACTATTTTCTAAAAGTGAACATAAATCATGGCTGAAAAGACATCGGGGCTGTAGAAGAGGTGGGATAACTAATAACAAAAGAGGACGTCTGAGGACAAATCGACTCTCCAAGCTGTACATGTTGGCCTTGAGCATTGACGAGTTGTATCGAACTTAATTTTTGTCCACCTTGACCTTGATGCGGAAGTTCCGTCACGACAAGAGATCCCATGGGTAAAGTGTTTTGAAGCTGAGAAATATTCTGAAGTCCACCATCTCCAATCACCAAGCTGCTAAGGGACAGTTGATGGGAGTAAGGATGTAAATGTGTTTGTGACTGTTGAAAAGTTGCATTGTTGCCAGTATTAAACGCTAAATCTTGGGTTAGTGTGGCGCAGGACGGAAGGGACAACGTTTGTTGTAATCTTGGAGTAGTAATGAGTGGAGAAGGCGATTCTGTCAAAGGCTTTAAGGATTTTGCAATTTTCTTCTTTTGGTTTGCTGTACTATTAGTTTCTGTTTTAATTGGCTTGAGTTTTTTCTTCGGAATAAGTTTTTTGTGGTGTAACACTTCAGCCTCTAAACTTGTTTCATGCCCTCTACTCTTGACTTTTCCTTGTTCACTGGGATCTTTTCGAAGTTCGTCACCGGGATTAGTCGTTCTACTTGCAGGAGTGCTTTCACTTATAGGGTTACAACTCGGTTCATTGGGATGCTTGCGGG
Organism: Folsomia manolachei; assembly: GCA_036491905.1. Lineage (NCBI taxonomy): Eukaryota > Metazoa > Arthropoda > Collembola > Entomobryomorpha > Isotomidae > Folsomia > Folsomia manolachei. The sequence goes on from JAAXNX010003359.1 coordinate 6,636, forward strand.
CTTCATGATTTTTTAGAGTTTGATTCCTAGAAAATGTTTTTGAACAGTGGGTACAGGAAAATGTCGTTAATTTGACTTCTGTTGAGGTTTTTGTAACTGGAACAAAGGACTTTTTTAAAACCTTCTTTGGTTTTGTTTTACTTTCACTGGAGCTCATCTGTTGAACGGATTGCACTACTTTGCCTTTTCTCTTCACTTCCTCCCCAGATTTGAGTTCATCTTCAGCAGTTCCTGGTTCCATTGAAAATGAAGATGCATTAGAATTTGAACTTGATGGAGGAGAGTCTGTACACCGTGGGTTATTGTCGTCCATCAAATTATTCTGTCCACCACATTCTTTCTCATCTGAAGACGAACTTCCAAACTGAAGTTGATTTAGATTTAACTGATCCAGGGCATCCGGATGGAATTTGCGAATATGAGCCTTTAAACTTTGGGCCTGGATAAAATACTTGGTGCACAGAGGACAAAGGAGTGTCAATCCGGAAGCCTTTGCCTCTTCATGCCGCTTCATATGTTGATCCAACCTGGACTTTCCCGTTACAAATCGAAGACATTCGGAGCACTGGTGCTTGTCAGACATGAGATGCATTTTCAAATGTTGCTTCAGAATATCAGGACGAAGAAACTGTCTCTGGCAAACGTTGCAGTTGTGAATCTCATCAGTTTGATGGGATTTGAGATGGTCGCTGAGTTTATCTCGACGAGAGAATCGTTTCTCGCATACGTGACAGGAAAACATTTTTTCCTCACTGTGAACAAACATGTGCCGAAGGAGCTTATCCCGTCGGGCGAATGATTTACCGCATTGTTCACATTGGGAACTTTTTTCTGGTTTGTGACACGCAGCATGATTTATAAGACGTCGAAGCTGGGAGAAATGGCGTCCACATACTTCACAACGGAAGTCTTTAGATTTGATTAGCTTCACTTCAATAACATCCGTGGCTGGTGCAAAGTGGAGATTATTTTGGTCGTGATTTATTTTGATTGGTGGGACCGTGGTTAATTTGTTAGAACAAGATCGAAGGGATGTTTCTCCTCGGCCTTCTTTTTCTTCTACTCGGTTTTTTCCTTCTCCAAAATTCATCACCAGAGATTGTTTGGAGTTTTCTTGTTCGTCAATTCCTGATGGTGACTCAATTTCCGAAGAAGACATTGACGCTGATTCCGCTGCTAATATCCGACTAGCCTTTTCTGAAAATTTTCGAACTTTGGATGATTTCGAGGCCAGGACAAGCTCGAGGATTTCAGAATCTCCGTCAGGTGCTGGTTGTGATAGAACAGTATCTTTGCTTTCCGTATTAGAGTTAATGGAATTCGAATTCGAGGATTGATTCGAAATAGATTCGTGACTCTTGTCATTAGTTCCTTCAGTTTTCAAATACGAAAGTTTCCTAAGGCGTTTTCCATCCTTTGACTGTCGTTTTCCAAAATTATCCATATGCTTCGTCTTGACATGCTCTTTCAAATGACGCTGGACTTTGAAACACTTTTCACAATCAGGACAGGGGTATTTGTTACTGCCTGTTTTTGGTTTCTTCAATTTCTTTCTTGTGGTATTCCCATCTTGTGGAGCGGAACCATCGTCGACATGATCAGGGTCAGAGTCCGGTGGTAAAGAGGGTAATTCTATTTCTAGGCACGTTTCATTTTCCACGGATTCTTCAGGAAATGTAGTAACTTGGTTTTGAACTGGAGGTTGGCTCACGTCAACGTCTGAGATCGGGGAAGGCAATTCATTTCCATTATTTTCTTCACCCTCAACAATACATTTGCTTGAAATTGTTTGGATTCCATTGTCATTCATGCCATCAGAAGTTGTATAATATTGATGAGAAGATAAGGAATGATCGTATTTAGGTTGAGATTCTTGATAATTTCGAAATTCTTTGTCGTGGACAGATTCATGAATGTTGTTGATATTGTCAATTTGTTGTCCTTCGTTGTTGATGTCCTCTATTTCATTCGTCTCTCTTGATGCCACTGCAGCTTGCGCGTCATGAAAATGTTGGGCAGTTAATTTAAGATTGATTGCACAGGATTCAGGAGATACATGATGATTAATACTGTGTTGTCTTTCGATTTCAACCTCTCTCTCCGTTGAATCATATTCCCACCATCCTCCATCTCCTTGTTGATTATTATGTCCAATGGTTGAGGGCTTTTCCAATGAGGAATGTGGTTCATGTTCTGGAAGTACAATGTCTGGCATGGCAGAGGTGGATGATGCATTGAAGTATGATAAAGGGACGGTTTCTTCATTTGGTTTATTTGCAGTGCTTTCCATATGAATGCCGTGTTTTGGATCTGAAACAATTACACGGTCGTAACAATTAGACAATACTAATAGCACAATTATGAAATGTAAAACTTTAGCTTCGGGTAAAAACGCACCCATTGACATTGACAGCGAATGATGAGATCTTGGTTCTTGTCCTCCATCCGTATACTCTTCCGGATAAAGTTCCAAAATTATACAGTCTTCAAAACTAAATAGAATTCCTCTAACCAAATGTCGATGGGTATCTTTATTCGAAGTATTGTCATCTGAAAAGTAAGCAAATGACACTGTTAAAACGGAATTTACATTTATGCCAAGTTTTGAATTTTATTTAAGCCATACGTGGGGATCGGATATGACAAACGGCACAACCGTATTGATTTTTCGGTTGATTCATTTCCTGTTCACGGCACGAATTGAAATTTCCAAACCCAGACTCCGTCCATTGCTTTTGTCGGGAAAAAATAAATGATTACATAACAATTCATGATATTGAAAACACTCTTCCTTCCTCACCTTTAAATGAAAGACAACGCGTTCCTCAACATACATCTTGCCATGGACAGAATGCCCGGAGCCACTACAACTGGAAGGATCTCCGCCTCCACCATTTATACCTAACAATGGCTCTCCCGATTGTTGCGAGGTATTCCCAATAACTTCTTGCTGATCCCCCATCATCATGTTGCAATTACCAGTTATCATAGGAATTGCAGAGATTGGATTTGAATTTAAAGGATGGCCTTGGTTAATTGGTGGGATTTCTTCCTCAATATCATGAATTTGAGATAGAATGCTATTCTTCTGGTGGTTTTCCATACTAATATTATTCATCATATTCACGTCTTCACCATTGGAATTAATAACTCTTAGCTGGCGAGGATGTTGACACGACGGCAGGGGGTGTTCTTGATCCACATTCATTGATGGATGAGACATTCCATGATTGTGATGAATATATCCCTGATACAACAGAACAATCAAATTATTATCACAATAAAAAAAATAGTTATTATTATTCTCAGAATGCAAATACCATTTCCTCATCTTCAGACTCTTCTATCTCGTCATCTTCCTCCTCATCTTCGGAACACTCTTCACTACAATCGTCTAATCCTAACAAAAAACACGAACAATGAATATTTAGAATACCTTGTAAATTACGAAACTATTTAAAAATTGATCCTTTCCTACCATGATGACCACCTCCCTCCATCTCTAACCCTAAAGAATTCTGTCCATCCTGAACTTGTACTTGCCCAGAAGCATTCCCTTCCGCATCATCAACACCTCCTAGCGTTGCATGTCCCAGGGTCGGAATATTGATAAGCGTCAAGCCTTCATGATGATGGGACGAATGTCCTCCAATACCGGAAGGAGAGCTTGGAATATTAGAGAAATGCATGGAGGAGGAATGTGTTGGGAATCGATGCCTACTGAATTCCGAGATCCGATGAGTTCCTCCATCCGATCCTGATAAGATGAGAGGATAACCTCCAAACATATCCGTCCCAGCTCCAGTCGTGTTAACATTCATTAAACATTCGGACCCAGATTGCATCGAGGGCCAGGCTGGAGGTTGTTGGGGAGCCTGTTGCTGCTGCTGCTGTTGGGGAACGGATACTTGACTAATTCCTGGATTCCAGTGGGTGTGACCCTCTAAAACCCTTTCACCTAGCTCCATCCTTATCTTTTTCCTGGTTAACTTGTTTCCTCTGCGTCTAAAAATGACACTCCTCTTCGTCAACAGCTTATCCAACCCGTGTTTGTCTGTGTACCTGAAATATTGGAAGCATCCGCGATCTTAATTAGTTTTAATTGACAAGTTTATTAATATTAAATTTTTAATCTACTCACCAACACACTTGCTAGTTGGTGGTGCGCCGCTCCAATGGTGCGGAAAATCCCGCACTCGCACCACACCCGCACCCGCACCTTGGTGTGGTGCGGGCTCGGAGCGGGGAATTTTTTGAGATTTTT
>JAAXNX010003360.1:0-10898 GCA_036491905.1 Folsomia manolachei
TGTTTTATGCATTATATTCATGCATATCTCACCCCCCCACCACCCGGAACCGGGTGCACTCGGCAATGCCCGGGTAACCATATATCCGGGCATGATATACTCATCCCGATATACCCGAAAAAACAGATAACTGCACCTTCCTCCGTATATGAGAGAGAATCTACTGGCCTTAGGATGGTAGATCTGACCATGAATGACGTACAGGCAGGCATTTCCCGTGAATCCAGCGTAAGCAATAAAGTTTACAAAGTACCACCAAAAGAATACCCGAGGTCCACCTTGTTTGAAAAGGAACCTTCTTCGGGCTGGATCCCATTGCAATGGTGTTTTCCACAAGTAATTATTTAGACGAAAACTTAACGTCACAGTGGCCCATGTTAGATCTGTGGGCATTTTGGACAAATTATTTATTGATTAATAGTCAGATCAGAGGAACGCAATGAAGTGGACTGAGCTGAATCAAAACCATCAGTTGGCAAAAAGGAAGGATCCTTTTTCAACGACCAAACAGTAAAATATTCCGACAAGGACGTGGCTTAGCATATTTTTGTAGGATAATGAGATTTTTCACAAAACATGGATATGGCGGAACTCTGGAAAACATTTTTTATTCAAAAGAAGGCCGACCATGAATCATCGTTTGGGTCCCTCGATAAACACGAAGGATCTGCCTTCGTTTTGGGATATTTGGAAATATATAAGCATAAGATAATTAAACAGTAAAGTATTTACAATATTTAAAATGAAAGAATCGGGTTTCCCACAAAAAAGGACATTCCTCGGCAATCAATAATTGTAACATTGAAACCATATTTTATTCTGGTTATTTGGTTCAATAACGTAGAAATAGCCTGATTTGCCTTATTACAAAGCGTTCTAATGGGATCCAATGTATTAGTGCCAGATAGACTATTTCTCAATAAATATTTTAAAAAAAGTTAGTTGATGACTTGTATACATTTTACATGCAGGTTATGTAAGTTATTGTACAACCTTAATGATACATGTATCGTATCAAGCGATCCATGTGTCACAGAATGGGCTTCATTTCATTCTTGATGACAATGTCGAAAAATTTATCCGTTTGAGATCCGATTTCAGCAGCTCTCCGCTCACCAACTATCAGTTAATTCACAGCAAACTTAACAATCTCAAAAATTCGATTTACTGGTTGACAGTATATACCTACGCAGCTCAAGGTTATCAATAAAAACAATTAAATGATAAATAGACTGCGTCAGGCAGGGTAGAGTAATACCGCAAGCACGTGAGTGACTTACATGGAATTCGATCTGAATTACTTAAATACGCTAAATATTTGAATTTCCCGCGAACTCGAAAATTCGCGCAATTTTAATTTTAACATTGTTTTATGCAATTGCTATGCCTACAATGCTTAAATATTGAATTTGAACAAAATATGACAAAAATTTGAAAGCGCCCGATCGCGCCAAAAATTTGGAAGGATGTAGCCATATTAATTAGAAACATTATGCTCAAAACCCCATGTCGAAATTTTTATTGGTTCTTGAGTTATACTGCTTACAGACGGACGGACATCTAACTAACTTACTAACCGATCTCATATAATACCTTGCGGTATTAAATAAACTAAATGATAATTTCTGTCACCATGTCTACAAAAATAAATTATCATTTCCCCTCACTCCGTTTACAACCCCAGAACAACTATCTCATATTAAACGCTTCCCTTTATTGTCATGACTTTTTTGTTCTTGGAGCCCTGCTAACTACAGCAAAGGCCCAAATCGAATTTCCTTGCCCCCACCCGAAATATTTGCTCCATGCACTTGTTCCAATACGGAGCGATCAATACACTGCCAAGGCCCAGGAATGGATCTAAGCTCCATTTTTGACAGAGCATCTTCTTATGTCAACAAGTCCACCGTTTTCTTTTGGATACGCATTACTCAAACTAATTTAACCGAAATACCTGCCGTATCCATTAAAACCTTCAAATGCAATGATGTTTGGATCGGAGAAAACCCGAATTTACGCTTTGCTTCTCCAGCAGCCTTCGGCGCAACTTATGGCGTCACTACAGAACTCCAATTCTACCAGAACGGAGCATTTAATAATATGGAAGAAGGGGATGGACTTGGAGATATCTTCGATTTTGTCAATAAGTTTGAGGTTTGTTAAATTTAATTTCAACCCGTTTTTTTACCATAATCACTCATTAATTACAGGTCCTAAACAACGTCGTAATGACAGCTAATATGTTACACACAATTAGAGCAAATGCTTTTGCCAACAATACCAACATTCGGAGCATTTATTTAGAGTTGGATGATTATATGAACTAAATTGAATCCGGAGTTGTTTCTGGGGCAAATAACCTACAATTTTTCAGTGTAAGAAATTCAGCAATTGGTCTTGACTCAATGGCCTCGACAGCATTCGAAGGGATATCGGACAGCACCGAGGTGTCTTTGGAGTTCAATTCAGGGTTAACATATTTAAAGGAAGATATATTTAGGCCGATTTTAGACACCGTGGGTAAACTACGTGTTGGTGGTGAGACGTGTGGTCTATGGCAATGTCCGATTTATGAAACACTGTGGTGTGGTCCGCAAGCTGATTGGATTTGCGCGGATGCTGAAGTGTACAGGGATAAATTAAAGGGATTTTACTGTAAAACGCCCAGTCCTTATAACTCTCTTTGGCAGTATTGTAATTCAACAAAATAATTATTTTATTGAGGTTGTAAATAATAGCAAATAAAATCTGTGTTCCCTTCAGATATAATGAATTAGTGGTCCATATTTTATTTGAAGTCATGTTTTGTACTTGGGTTTCCCTAGATATAATTGTATTGTTCTCTACATTAAATTGGTCAACCCGGAAAAATTAATTAATGACCAAGTTCAGTTTGTGAAACCCAGAAACCATATTAAACCAATATCAGCAGCCACAGACTCAACCCGTCTATTCATCAGCTCTATTCTACCAGAATGAAATTCCTCTTGCTACTCTGTGTCTTAGCAACCATGATTGGTCTGGGATTCTCACAAGCACCTAGGGGTATAATTTATTTGAACCATGTTTGCAGAGATTGTAATTTAAATTTAAATCATGGCTTTTTAACTCAAATTAATTTGTTTTATAGAACTGGTTCGTCTTATAAAAGACTACCCAACTTTTGCCAAAGCAATTGAATTGAAGAAAACACTCCATGGCGGAGAATCGTCTAAATCCAAGGCAGCGGAGTTTGATGTCAACATCCGTTTCTATGAAGCATTCCTCCTCTATCCACTCGTAAATAACTTTAAAATAATTTAGCAACCTTGCCCATGTGATGATTTTTATGGCTTCCAGACCTTTCACACAAAAAATGAAAGAAAAATTAAATTTTGTCGACAACAATGGGCATTCGCCTTTTTTCAAGAGAATGTCAAAAATATTGCCAGAGTCTTTTAGGAAGTGACAAAGTCGGATAATTCCGTGGACATGGAATTAAAAAAGAAGACAATTTTAGGTGCAAACCAACAAAAGTCGCGAAACCTTTTAATCTTACTCGCACCATTTTATTTATTTTTTGTTTTAAAATTAAATGTCCAGAAATCGTTCCTTTTCTGGCAAAGAAAACTATTGATCCTTGAAGCATCGAGAAAATGTCAGAGGTCAGACACGAGAAAGATTCCACAAGCACGACAGACTCTTCGGAACAGGCACAAATCATTGAACAAGTCTTTCAACAGTTTCCCGAAGTAATTTGTCAAAATATCGGGATGTCATCGTGACACCTTTTGTTTTGGTCAAACACTTTTCTCTCTTCTGTTGCTAGGGAATAGTTGATACGGGGATGCGGTGGGAGAACTGTTTTTGTCCAATTTGTCGTCCAAAAGGAGAAACAACTGAACAAGAACTGGATCCACTTTTGGAATCTTTTGAAATCAATGAATTTACCCAAACCCAACTGACTTCGAGCATGGTGGCCAAAATGAACTTTAGCAATATTTATACCTGTTTTCTCACTCCAGGAGTAAATGTTGACCGTAGGTCTCCTGCCGCTGCGGTGTTCCACCTCAGCAAGCTGTTTAGCACTACTGACGTTTTTGTGGTAAAGCCCACTAACCTCTAAACTGTTATATAAATAGTAACCTTAATCTTTCCTGTTTTCTGTAAATCTTTAAATATTTTTGCTCTATTTCTGTTCTGCAGGGTCCTGTCCAATTTAGTAATACTCGATGGATCGCCGCCTTTGGGATGCAGACTCCTCAAAAAATTGCCAAAGAGCTGTTCAAAAAGTTTTACAACCTCGAGTTCAAAAAGAAGGACGGCGTTCAAACAAATTTCTCCAGAATTGGTGAACTAACCCCAGTTAGAAGGGTGGCTCTCTATCGTATGCCATGCTTTTACATTACTTTATATATACAAATTGTTTCCGATCTGCAATAATTAACTTTCCAGAAGCTGTTGCCTGGATAAAGCACACAAAGTTTATGAATGGCAGCCCAGATCCTTCCAACCAATCCATGCAACATTGGCCATCCCTGGAAACGATTCATATTATTGAAACCCATATTGAGGGCAAGTTTGGCAAGAAAAAGTCGGTCTTTGAATCCAATCAGCCTTCCACATCCACCAGCGGCTTGACTGCTACGACTTAATCCAGCCGTGAAGTAAATGACGACCTTGATACTATTCTACGGAATTATTTAGAAGAACCAGAGCTATCACCTAGGGACTTGGATTACCTGAATAATTTAGACACGGAAATCAATGAGTCTCCCACTTCTTTAATTTTGAATCCATCCGAATTTGACGCTACTATCGACCATTTTAGTTCAACTGATGAGACAACGAGAAATGAAGGCAATACATATGATTTGTTGACAAATGTACCCACTTCTTGGCATCAGTTACAAAATGTACCCCACCAGCCCCCGGGAATGACAACCAGTCCACAAACTATTCTCACGGAAGAAAGCAGCCTTTTCCCAAGTCCTCAGCAAACAATTTGTCTGGCAACTGTCCAACACTTTTCCACTGATCCAGTCATTCCTACAATTATCGAATACCTCACAAATGCCCAGTCTTACCAAAGTGCGAGTCGTGTTAAGGTAAGGAAATGGAATAAATTTTATTAATTCTAGTGCAAAATGACATTTAAAATAAGTAATGGTACTGTCAGATGCTCGTTTAATGTTGACTCGTGTCAGGGTCACGTGAAGTTAACCTTGTTAAAAACCACATTTACATTATTTCGTTTGCGATTTCTGATAAATACTTTATTCGTAAAGTAAATATCATTAATTCATGTTAAAACTTGGTAATCTGACTCCACAGGTTACTCATAATACAACTATCCAGACAAAAACTTGGAAAGATGCTATTACAAAATTCGAGAAAACTAATTAAATTAGCGACTTCAATTGAAGGATTGCGGCAGGCTGGTTACGTACTTTTTGAGGGGCTATTTAGTGAGGATGAAATTACAACTCAAACTTACTCCGGGATGGAGAAGTTGGGTGACAAGTATGTGTAAGCAAGTGGTGGGGCGTTTTCAAGGGATAAGATTGACTCCATTTTTTGTAAGTTTATAACGGACGATGCTAAAATTCAGGTAATATTTAAAATGACATCTTTCCCAGATTTGCTGGCACTATTGAAACACTTGCAGCTTAACCAACTTCCTGTGAATTTGGTGGAGATTAACGCTTTTACACCGCAACCCGAGGAGCAAGCATTTCTCAAGACTAAAATCTTCCATGAACGTGCGTATTCTCGGAAAAAACAAATTCTGCAAAAAAGGCGAAATTAAAAAAACCATTTTGTAAAAGAATGTGTCAATAAGGAAAACGATTTAAATACAACACTATTTGATAAACCATTCGAGCAATTATTATTAATATTTGGTATAGCTTTAATAATGTTGTTTTCCTTTTTACCAAAATCTGCCAGAAAGAACTTTTTTGAATTTCAGAATACCTAGGTAGATAGTTCGAAAAATCGTATTAAATTAGTTTACTTTAGCTGTGTTCATTGTCAACTTCTTTTGCTATTTTACGATGTTATCTCGGGAGTGGAGGAGTCATTATATCATAGTTAATAGATTATTACGCATATTCCTGTCAAACTAAGTAGACAATGTCACAGCTATCAGTAGATCATACGAGGATCTCGTAATCAAAAATATGTTTGTACATAAATAAAGTGGAATCTGTGTAGAATACCAGGTTGACGCAATACCACAAGTGTTTACATATCTAATCTTATAAATTTGGAATTTGCCAAATAAATATTAATGAAAACAAAGTTTAACACCCCAAAATGAATGGCGTGATGTGTTGTACATTCGATAAATTCCCAAACTGCGAACCGGTTGCAGATTACATCATGATTCCATTTATTCAATGTCAGTGCGTATTTTGGCATTGACATTGGCAGTTCACAAACGAATTCTTCACCAATGTGGAATATTCCCACGAATAAAAATACCTTTCAGTTTCGGCGGCCATGCTGTGGCTTCTTTCTGCAGGGCGGGGTCAAAGCGTTGGCTGTTGCGGACATTGTAAAAAAAGATATATGTAAAATATTTAATAAATCCTGTTTTATTTAATGTTGAAGGGCATCGAAGCTGGATTTTTGGTAATCGTCAGTTTTATGATGTACAGCGATTTAGTTGCGAAGATTACCAGTATCGACTTAGATGACCCATTGACATTGCGACATTTAAGTGAGTTTTTAGCATTGGTTCACACGATCATATCGTGAACTTGGTGGGAGCTTGCACATCAGAAATTAAACAGAGTGAGGTCTTAAATTTGAAAATAAATTTTCAAAATGTCAATAATACTTTTCGTGGGAAACCCATTTCAGAAAAATTGTTCGTAGTAGTGGAATTCTGCCCGTACGGAAGCATTTTACATTACGTATTAGCAAACCGAGGCCTGTTTGTAGACACCATGAATCCTGGTGGACTCCAGTTGTGAGTCAAGTCTACAAACTGTTTGATTATAATTGCCAATTCAGACACTAAAAAATTGTTTATTATAGAAAATCTTATACAATTCCGTTGTCCACAAATGACTTGGTTCGATGGGCAATGCAAACAGCGAGTGGTATGGAGTACATTGCAAGCAAAAAAGTAATTTTTGGTAAATTATGGTAATCCTAAAATCTTAAAAATTTCCATATCTAGATCATTCATGGAGACATAGCTGCACGAAATGTACTTTTGAACGAGCAGAAAAATGTGAAAATTGCAGACTTCGGTTTGGCGAGGCAGCTCTACAAGTACAGCGTTTACATTGGACATAAAAATGTAAGTTGGTGAGCATTGTAAAAATATTTTAATAGACCAAGCATTTTTTTCAGACTCCGCTCCCATGGCAATGGATGGCTCCTGAAAGTCACTGCAATAGAACATTTTCTACAAAGTCGGATTGTTGGGCTTATGGTGTCACAATCTGGGAAATGTTTACATTATGCAATGTCCCATACTCGGGTTCCACTTATTCCGCTGAATTTACAGAATCTTTAAAAACTGGGAAACTGAGGCTGGAGAAACCTCCGTATGCACACGATGACATGTAAGGAACAATGTGGAAATAATTTTTAGAATAATTCATAAAGATTTAATAATTTTTATGATTTAACAGCTATCAAAAAATGTTATTATGCTGGAATCCGGAACCAGATTTAAGGCCATCGTTCTCAGAGCTGCGGAGTTTCTTTGAGAGATTTCAAGAATCTATTACTAAGTTTTAGACGTGGTCCATAAATGTGTGTTTGTGAATACTGATAGGTGAGATTTTTTTTCAAATTATTTTTTTATATTATACTAATATTATTGTAGTGGTATAAATGTAGATTAGAATAAAACCTCCAGTGTAGCCTTATTTAGCCCGAGTTAGGCGTGTATGAATCGAAATTGTTACTAATTTTATTCCAAGCAAGTAATGTTTTGCTTGTTTGGAGTTGTTGTGAATGACATTTCCTTCAACGTTAACTTCAACTGGAAAATCACTATGGTGGAATACGGACCACTACTAAAACATTTTTCATTTTGAAACCTACAATGCCCATTTTCGAACTCATCCTGTCTCTTGACATATTTCATGTGCATGCAAAATCTGGAGTCGATCAGATAACTTTAACGAGCGTTATTGGATAAACAGACGGACAGACGGATTTGAGGATTTCATATGCCCTAACTCGGGCTAAAGAGTGTAGAGTAGAATGGCATTTTGCTAATTACTGGTAATAAATCATTTTGACTGCCTTTTGGTAAGTTTTACATTCGCTTAGGTTGATATTCACTTAAAAATATTGAATGTTTGTAATAATGATGGTAAAAGTAAAAGTTAATTAATAAGTATTATTTAATAAAAGATTGTCAAACAAACATTTATTACAGTTCTTGAGGCAAGCAATAACTTGGCCTGACATAATTAATGCAAAATAACAGTGTTCTCTTAGTTGACTTCATTAAGAATTAATTGATCGGTAAGCTTTCCCGGAAGACTACAATAAATACCTTTCAAACTGAATTTCTCCCTATTATTTGTCTATCCGTGTTATTCATTCAGTAAACTATTTCTTGTAGATACTCTGTACTAATTAAATTAATTGATATAGTGCTAAGTATGTTCCTGAAACGAGGTATCTCTGAACACGACAGTTCCGTGACACAAACAAAAATACAATTACAGCTCTTATTACCCGTGGGAACCACTCCCACCCCGTCATCAAATCACGGGTAGTGCATTGTACACATACGCAAATGAAAAAGTGGTCAACACAAATATTTTAGAGACAGTTACTCCGTTCTCATGCATCGTTAACAAACAAAAAAACAAAAAAAATAATTTTTTGCCAATAACGTCCTCACCGGCCTGACTTTTTTAGTGGAATTTGGAGTGTGGAATTTACCAGAGATGGTTTGAAAATTGCAACATTGATAAACGCTAAATGAAAAGTGCACTAGATTTCAGGATGGTGAACAAGAAACCAAATGGAAATGTTGGGGATTGGAACAGGTCACGGTTCCCGTTGTCTTTTATTTGAGCATGGTGGTGGGTTGTTTCGCAATTTGTATGGTGGAATTTAAACTCATTGGCGGACGTGTTACGGGCAGTTACACTTCTAAGTGTTAAAAATATTTATTCTAATTTTCCGTTTTGCCAGCAATAACTAAATCATTGACAACATATTTAAATTCAGACTCTACATATTTATTATCGTTTTGCTGGTTGTATGTTGGAATCGATTTTATACAAGTATAAAATTGGTTTTCTAATAACTTATACAAAATCCAGCATAACCTTTCGACAAAGTTATGAAAAATAAAGCTTACTTATTAGCAAATTGCTAAATATACAGGTATTATACCAGTATAAAATTGGTCTTATTAATTTGACTACTAGTTTATACTAAATCCAGCATTATTGGTTGCAAACCTTCGTCAATGTTATGCAAAATCAATATTTATTTAAAAATCTTACATGAACAAACATTGATAATTACATAGATATATGCTTATTATTGATGCTTCATTTCCAATTATACACAAGTATATACTTCCGATGAATGTAGTGAAAATTTCCTGACCCCAGGAAGCAGGTACTTTCTCAGACATTCGTTTCTATAAAAGGACATTAGTATTCATTAATAATTTATTTGCAAATCTCTGTCATTGCGTGGACATGATTTAACGTGTTTAACAAATAAATCATGATAGAGAACTCATCGGCATTTCAAATTCAAAAATTAATTTCGAAGTTTTGCTGCCGCAACATATTCAGATTTTTGCTACAGATTCATGATGAGCTTTGCATGGCTCTGAATTTCTATTTTTGAGAGCGGCGTACTGGAATTGGTTACAAATTCGAGATTTACTAACCTTTACAAAAATGTACCTTACGCAATTACAAATTTGAATCAGTTTGAGTTTATGACCGAACTTTTGATTTTCGCGGTTTTTCTTTGGAGAGGCAAAGTAAGCATTGGGCGACAACAAAAAATTTCTGTCATCACATCGTTGACGTGAAATGCCTCAACATTTTCGGAAATAGTTTGGGAAAGACAGTATTTGAAAAAAAAGCTACTGTGATTTGGAGCATTGTTCACATTATTAACGCAAGAAACTTTTGGCCTGCAGTGAGGCAAAATTTCCACCTATGCTTGTTTTTAGTTTTTAATCGAAACCTCTCCTAAACATTTTTTTCTAAAGTATTTTATTGAGATTTGCGGGGAAATTAATTTCCGAAAACTAGAATAGGTATTGGAAAACTTGGTCACGAATTTTTGTTTTGCAATCCATTACTCATATTTTGACGTATGGCGTGCCAATTTTGAACGAGGTTAATTTTTATGGAGTTAAAAAGGCCGTTTAATGCAGTAGCAGTCACATTCCAGTTCCACACGGATACGACATTATCTTTCACATTATGATTCGTTTTCGTCCTTCACCTAGTGGCGTTACTCTAATTTTTCATAATAATGTTTCATGTTAATATGAAATAAAGCTTGTAAAGGCTGCCGTAATAATTGTTATCTGCAATTCCTATTTATACATCTGTACACTCGTATAATTTAACCTGGAAGGATATTCTCTTATAAACGGGTCCCATTGATTTTACCGTAATTACGAGCAAGAACATTAATTGAAAATACAATTCTATTTAATGATGAACCGTAAACTAACCACATTTTTTATGTAAACTTAGAAAATATTTGTCAATTGTACTTCCCCAATCGTGAATACCAAAGTACATATGTATTCTGCTGAAAAATGGGTTTCCCGTAACAAAATTTTTATAGTCAGTGATTTATAAGAGAATATCCTTCCAGGTTAAATTATACGAGTGTACAGATGTATAAATAGGAATTGCAGATAACAATTATTACGGCAGCCTTTACAAGCTTTA
>JAAXNX010003361.1:0-10896 GCA_036491905.1 Folsomia manolachei
CTCTGATTAACAGAGAAAAAGATTCATTATTTGGTAATTAACCCTACGATTTTAATAATAGAAAACACTTCACTTCACTTTTCTCCCTCGACACAGTTGCTTACTTTATATTAAAATCCGTCCCAAGTAACAAATGCGACTCGGAAGTAATCTTAGTAACAAAATTTTTAAACAAAGACAAAACAGGTTTTGAAGCTCCATTTCCATTCGGAAAGTGTAACAGAATTCGAGTAGGTTAACTTGATTAATCTGCTTTGTGTTTCTGCAATTCATATTTAGCAAAACAACTTGAGTATTGGGATTAGTTAACATTTTGTAAACGCAATACCACTGAGCCACGACTTAATTTTGTATTAAAATCTGAAAAAAATGGAAATCAAAATTAGAAGCAAAGTTGTGTTCATACTTTTCTTGTGCCTTACTCAGGTAAGAACTTGAATTGAATTTATTTACGTGGCATTGTTTTTATTATGCAAGGTTTAATATTCCTCCACATTGATAAATCTTGAATAACATTGAAAATATAGCACTATACACTTAATTTTTGGTCACATTTATTTTGACACTGTCAAATAAAGACCATCACTATTTCAGAAGGCAGATGGGAAATCTATTACGAGGAAAGGGAAGCAGTTCATGTACCCCCAAAACTATTGTCCATCACCACAAGTTTTTTGGATAATGTTGAATTACTTCCTGAGCCACCAGAGCATGAATGGTCCTGGAAATTTTGAAAGCGACGCGGCCTCAGTAAAAAGCAAAATTATTGAAAAACTAGGGAGTTTTTTAATAACAAATGTTTGTATTGCAGAACAAAAAGTGGATGTATTGCTACCAATTGCGGAATAACAAGCCGGATGATGAATGGACAACAGACTGTCAGAGAGCGAGTGGTGTTACGTGTTTCCGGGAAGCGAATTATGACCGATGCAAAGTTCCTGGAGCTGGAGCTCCAGGGAATTTAAAGAAATTTCAACTGTGTTGTCGACAGTGTTTAAACGACGTAGACGCCGCTGGGAATTGTACACCTGCTGGTGGAGTTAGATACGAAAACTGATTGGGTTATGAGTAAAATTAGTTGTGATGAATGACCTTTCACGCGAGGATTGGAATATTTAGATTTTAGGTGGTAGTCTATGTTTCTAATGCCCATGATAAAAACGGTTTTATTTGCTGTTCATTTTCTGTCATACCTAGATATTATATTTGTACTTCCCCTGTTTGAGAACATGTTTTTCTTATTTATTTTACGCCTTTATTTTGGACTTGCTCAAAACCATAAACAAAGTTGATTTTTTACAGAGTTTGTATTATTCCGAGACGTAATGAAGAATATTGAACCAAATTTTCTAATAAATAAACAAAACATAATCTTGTACGCATTCAATTTTCGGAATAGGGAAAACCACTTAGAAAACCTGCTTTAGTCTGCGGTAGGCAACTGTCTGTGCACGGTGTTTTTTACATTGATAATTCTGATTTGGTTACTAATTGATGATAACAAGCTGAGCAATCATTTGCTTGTGCATTCTCAAAGATAAAGAATTTGTGTCCAATGTAGTTAGCATATTTATTAACCTGCATCAATGTTTGAGATTAACTGATATGAAGCATGTAGAAACTTTGATCCACATTTCACGACCACACACAACACTTCTCTTCTTGTGCTTGTCGGTTGATTAGTTGGATCAAGACAATCCATGTTCTACCTGAATCATAAAATTTGGCGTCGATGTACAACACAAAATTTAAGAATGCCTTGGATAATCTGGACAAATGTTGTGCCAAGGTGCCACAATGGTGACACTGAACCAAAGCAGTGTAAAAAACCAGTTTTAAAAATCGTAAAAACAGGTTTCCTTTGCAAAGTATCTCTACTCTTGTAGAATTTTATTCACCAGTAATTTCGGGATAAGTATTCAAACTCTGAATGCAACTCTGTGGATGATGATGCAAGAAAAGCTGTGTGACCACAGGCTACAACTTCGAATTCCACATGCTTCATAGAATTTTGGTACGAGAATTTTTGCCCAACATTTCCAGAATTGCGGGGTTCATGGCGATGCTTGGGATGGAACAAGTTCAACCAGATTTCGTGACGTTTCAGATTTTGGTTGGTGTCCACATTCAACAAAATGCTTTATAATTGGTCCTTCAAAAAGTTTTTGAAGGTAGGAACCCCACCATCTGGTAACTCCTTGGAGAAAATGCTTCCCCTCGAGAAAGAGAGCAAACTATTGTCGCAATTGGTCAGGGAAGGAGCCACTGAAGCATTCTGATTCGTTAGTAGCAGAGTGAGTCGATTATCATAGGAAATAATTTCAGACTGCCAAGCTCCGTGGTTTTAAGTGTCTTCACATAAGTGTCGACAGAGTAATTGGTGATGGACATACCCAGTCTCGATGTGTCCCAGGTGTCACTCTGCAGTGGTAAGTTTATATCTTACAGTCTTGTCTGTCCAGTATTTATCTTTGAAATTAAACTCGCACCTCATTCTTCCTATGTCAACTCCATCCTTTTTAAAATTAGGTGACCCAGTCTACCCCAAAACAATGGAGAGATTTACAACTCATTTTCAAGTCAAATCCAGCAGCCAAAATAAAACCTTGAGTAAAGTGTGAAAGAGAAAGTTCCGAAGGTTGCTTAGACACGGACGGCAACATGAGTTGGGTTCATTTCTATCTCAACTGGTCAAACAAAACACAGCATTTGGATTTTATTCAAAACCTTAAAATTACTTGATTTTAGCATATTTGCCTGTAAATATTTAAACTACGACAGTTTATTAATTTTATCAATATGGCTGGAAATTTCACAAATCCAGAGTGTTCCACTGAAAGGATTCTTTTGCTTGTTTTAGGGAATCATCAGGTAATAGGAATTGCCACATCATTTGGCAACTATTCCCTAGCTTACATTTAATATTGATCCAATGTTCCGAAAGAAGTTATTACATCAAGCTTTCTAATATTATCCCAAAAAAGTTTTAGTTTTAATTTTGGCCAACGCCGTCGATTTATTTTACAAACTAATTGATTTTTACTTTCCAGTTATTGGGTCGTGTATTTTCCTTCTTGGACCTGGCAACCTTAAAATCCCTTCGCTTCGTGTCCCACTTCTGGAGTCATGAAGCCGGGCGAGCATTTCCCCACATCCACATCTCCCTGAATCCATCCACGTCCCGGAGTCAGGACCTTATCGCCATCTTCTCATTCTTAGCTACTCACCGAATCCGTCACACTCTGACCCTATCACTGCTTCCCTCCTCCTGGTATTTCACCCGCTCAGAGGATCCCATTCATTACGACACCCTGTTCCAAGATTATTATCAACAACAAAATAATTCCGATTTCTTTCACGCTCTTATCTCCGCCTTTGTGGCTTCTCCTTCATTTTCTGATCTGATCTTGGAGCTACGAGTAGAAGTCATGCTTCGGGACGAGAGGGACGCCCAAGTATTCGGAGAAATAGCAAGATTTCTTCCGAACCTAACTCGACTTTCCTTGGATATCCTGGATTTCAGTGACCAAGGTGTGAGAGCAATTTGCAGGCAGGACTTTCCACCCGGGATAAAATCGCTGGGACTGCGAGTTCATCGTGGTCCACCGGTAAGTGGCGTAAAACAAGATAACCCCTGGCTATCAATAAATTAATCTATTTTCCTGGCTCCTTTTCCAGCGAGACCATGTCGCCAATCAACTCAAGTTCCTGTCCCCGGAATCCTGCTTCCATTTGTTGAACTTATTTCCATCCCTGGAATTCCTAGATTTTGACTCCTGGCCCGGTCTTTATGCTCTGGATTATGATCTCAGCTGTGAAATCCACTGTTTGAAATAGAAGATACCCGAGTCTGTCCCAATTTGAAAGGACTCCGAGCCGAGTACATCATCACGGATGGGAAGTGTGGCGCCTTGACAAGATTCATCCGTCGGCTGGAGTTTCTTAGTGTCCGCATTTATCCACGAAATGAAGGAACCCTGGCCCAAGTTCACATCCTGTTATGGCGTCACTTTCCCAGTCTCAGGGCCTTTAAACTAATCTGGGATCCCGACATTGAGCCAGGGCTGCAAAATAGTAGAATTAAGCTGAACTATTATTTTCCCAAACTGCAAACCATGTCCCTAATTTCCACGAAAAAGAGGAATGACCAGGAATTCAGTCCTTTTGCTGCATGAATTTATTTTTGGTAACTAATTTTACCAAGACTTTTGTTGTGGATAATTTGGTCAATTTCTTTTGTTCCCATGTAGTCCAAGGAGCACCCATTGGAGAGGAGGATGCCTTTATTACGTAGGCTGGAACTGATTTTTAGTATTCCACTGGGAAACCAAATTTATAACTTTATCCTACCCGAGTGCTCTGAGGATGGATCAGAGCTAAAATTTCCTCAAATAAAAACTTTTAGCTGCTCCGTGAGTACGTTTGATTGTGAGTCTGCCGAGATTTCCAGATATTTCAAAATATTCCCCAACCTCACCACCTTTCAACACGTGCTCCGAGATGAGGGCAGACTATTCGGGTGTAGACACAAGATCCGGAATGGAGTCTTGGTTGAAAAAAAGAGGTCAAAAAGTTATGTCACAGAATCCGATGGCCCAGTTTTTGGTCCATGTTACATTGACGCCGTACTCCGCCCAATTATAAGAATGACCCCGGATTCGGATGAGTGTTTTTTGTACTAGTTAGACAAGTCGCGATTGCACGAAGAGTGAGAGAAATGAAATACGAGTTATCATTTTATTTCTTGTAACTCTTAAATAAAAAGATGTTCGAGAGAGTGACATAAAATATTTTATTACATTTTAATTAATTGTCAGATTAATTAGGTATGTGTCGATACAAAATGGACAAATTCCTGAAGGAATTATTCCAGTTTTTTACATAACCTTATCTCGCTCTCATTACCAAACGCCTTCGAGAAAGAATTCGGATATGCACTTACACCCTGAATTTTCTCTTGTCCGCATTTCTAGGGTAGAAAAACGGAACCGTATCCAACTATTATTTTAATTGATTGGATATTGTTATTACGAAATATTGTTATTTTGACTTTAAATTTGCTCCAGCCATTTAAACTAGATTCTTCTGGGTCGGTGAACGGAAGAATATGGACAAGAATGTCAATACAGAATTAAAGAATTTATCTTTTTATTAGAAAATTCCGACACAAATTTGTAGGGTATCAAATTTATCAATCAATTAAAAATATGGATTACCTTATTTTATGTAATGTCTGGTACACAGTATAAAATCCCTACACAGTTAATGTTATGGTTCTAAATATAATATTCACTCTCAAGTTGGCAAGAGTAAAATGGCACTAATTCTGTCATTTTTTCACAAAAACGCACCGTGCCATCATCACATATTATTATGTAAGATTCGATTTAGTTCGTAGTTATTAAACCCAGCTTTTTCCACAGCACACTTGGTCCTCATCGGGCAAATAGTGAGAGATTGGATGGAAAATAATCTTCATCAAAGGTTTCATCCCCCGAAAAGGTCAGCCTTAGCCGCAGTCCTAGCCCCGTGACGAGTTGCTTTTGTTTAGGAAGGTATGGGACATTTTATCCCAGTAGTTTCCGTGTTCCTCCAATGCTCATACTGCGTAAGTGGTCCTGATCCTGCTGATTTCGGGATAAATGAAAAATTCCAGAGTTTCCAAAGTGGCCGAGTGTTTGTCCAGCAATTTCTCAAAAATCTGGTAATCATTGTCAGAAAAACAGGTGGAATTTTGAGTTCCACCAAGTTCCAGCAAGGGTTTATCAAGTTTTAACAGTGCAATGTGTATAAGGGAAATATTGAAGACGATTCCGTACCTGTTTTAATAGCTCCATTTCTCAAGTCATAAATCAACAATGCTAGTGTTATTTAGTAATTTAATAAAGTCCGTTACCTATTCTTTACTACTATCAATTTATGTTACTCGTATATTGTAGTTCTTAATTTTCATCGATGTTAATGATCTAGTTCACATAATAATAAAAATAACAACATGCATATTTTGATGATTGCTATGCATTATGAATCCTTAACGACAGAATTGCATAAAACTACAGGTAGTACAATAATTGGTGATATGTTCCCATAGTTTGCATTTGTAATAGATACGATGCAGTTTTCCGAACTAGGCATTCAGAAAGATAATGCAATCTAAAAAGTGCATACAAACAATGCAACTTGCAAATAAGGTTGCATTGCTATTTTTAAGCTATGCTATCTTCTGTAATCACATGAATTGCATTCTCACAAAGCAAAAAAGCAGTTTTTATGGCATGAGGTTAAAATTGCAATGACATTCACAGGGGATTACATATGAAAAGTGGTAATTTGGTACAAAGTCGTCATGCCGATTACATAGCTTGTAGTAGCCTCGTACATGTAAAAATATTTATTTAATCCGCAAATAAAATTGAAGTAATTCACAAGCTAAATTCAAAACATCGTCATTATCAATTGCGCCTCTGCTGTGAAGTGTTATTGTTTTTCAGACCATTGTGTCAGTTTTATAGGCGACACACATTCCACACATCAGGTAATAAAACTATTAGTTCTTTAAAATCCATGATCCGGATTTAATTTTTTTTTACAAATAAAAGCGTGCCTTTCATGTATCAATTTCTTTTGGAAATGCGTAATAAAGTAACAAAGTTACTTGTTTGATAATTGACGAGTTTCCAAGTGCCAAAAAAGATCAGACGAAGATCAAAGTTTTGAGAACATCCATAAAAAAGATTTACTACTTGGCCATAAATTTCAGAGCGTTTTATATTTTTTATATAAACTCATGCTTACAAGCGATGCATAGCTTAGAACTATATTATAATAGTCAAAGCCCGTGTTCGTGATGGTATCGCAATAAAACCAAAAGAGTAATGCATCAAAGTAATGCATCAAAGTAAAAGATAAAGTGAATGTATACATTATTCTCTTCCTATAAATGTTAAATATGTTGAAAGTATTCCAACTGTGCAATACTTTCCAAAGTAATCATGTAACCTGGAGCTTGATCTGATTACGTCATCACGGTTTTATGACCCTTCTGTCTGATTTTTAGCTACTTTCTCTCAACTTGCACCACATTTTCGAAGTCGCTGTTTGGTAAAACTTGGTCATGGACGCGGAGGACTTTCATAATTTTGGTGTGGCAATGTTAAACTATATCACAGATTATTTGGAAAATATACGAGATCGGTTAGTAGTTTGCACTTATTTAACATTTTCCCGATAAGCAAATACTTGTAAAAATCTAATAATTCTTAAACTAACGCAGGCGTGTCCTTTCCACTGTAAAGCCAGGCTATCTTAGTGCATTAATTCCGGAAGAAGCTCCAGAAGACGGGGATTCATGGAAAGAAATCATGTCAGATATTGAAAGAGTTATAATGCCTGGGGTAGCAAAAATATAAATAAACAAGAAAAAAAACTAATTGGAGAAATACCGAAAGCTTTCATTCTCAAATTATCTATTTTTCTTTACTAGATCACCCACTGGCATTCTCCACAGTTCCATGCGTACTATCCGACTGCCAACTCTTACCCTGCTATAGTTGCGGATATGCTGTCTGGAGGTATCTGAGTAATTGAAGATTGTCATAAATAATGTGGAATTGTTAATGTGCATGACATCTTGTCACTCAGGAATTGCATGCCTTGGCTCCACTTGGAAGGACAGTCCAGCATGTACAGAGTTGGAAATTGTGATGATGGATTGGTTGGGAAAACTTGTTTGTCTTCCACCCAAATTTTTGTCAAGTTCTAATCAAGGAGGTGGTGTTATCCAGGGTTCGGCTAGCGAAGCAACTTTGGTTTCAATACTTACGGCTCGGAACAAGATGGTGAAAGTGTGGGCAAAAAAAGAAGGACTGGATGAAGCCATTATTTTTGGGAAACTAGTTGCATACACTTCGGGTTAGCTTGTTAAGATTTTAATGCTTTAAATGAGTATCCTAGACTCATTATATTACGGAATTGTTATCTTATTTAATGCAGACCAAGCAAATTGTTCCATTGAACGTGCCGCACTTCTTGGTGGGATTAAGATGAGAATCATTACGACAGATGAGAGTTTCTCATTGTGCAGAGATGCATTGAAATCCGCAATTGAAGAGGATAAGGCTAACGGATTAATTCCATTTTATGTTAGTTGACATAAATGATATTGGCTGGTGTGGATTGGGAACTGAATAATATTTAAATGGCTCAGGTTGCTGCAACTTTGGGAACAACTAGTTCCTGTGCATTTGATAATCTGGATGTAATCGGGGATGTTTGCATGGAACACGGGATTTGGCTTCATGTCGATGCTGCTTATGCAGGTAAATGTTGACCGAAATTGTAATTAATTTTATGAGTATTAATCATTCGTTTTCAGGTTCTGCCTTCATTTGTGAAGAATACCGATATCTCATGAGTGGTATAGAAAAAGCAGATTCTTTTAATTTTAATCCGCATAAGTGGCTTTTGGTCAACTTTGATTGTTCTGGTATTTCAGCCTCGATTTATTATTTTTGCCAAGTTAACCAAATTTTAATAATAACTTGACTTTTCAGCATTGTGGGTTGCGAATACGAACGAGTTAGTGAATGCATTCAGTACGGATTCATCCTATTCGAAAAATAACATTAAAGGAGGAGTTCCCGATTATCGGGTAACACTTTGGCATCACGGTTCAAACCTGATAAGAATACGTTTTATTGAATGTTTAAATATTTCACGTTTTTTCAAGAACTGGCAAATTCCCCTACAAAGGCGATTTCGTTCCTTGAAATTGTGGTTTGTTCTGCGAACCTATGGATCTAAAAAACTCCAGGAGCATATTCGAGGACAAATCGGACTTTCCAACGAATTTGAACAGTTTCTCCTTCAAGACCCCAGATTTGAGATTTGTACTCCAGTGATTTTGGGTTTGGTCTGTTTCAGAATGAAGGTTCGAATATTCGAAAGTTCTCGTTTCATTTTAGAGTATGTGGATTAGTTGCATTTGTAGTTTTTGCCTTTTAGAACAGGAAGGATGACGAAAATGAACAACTGTTAAAAAGCATTAACGAGCGAGGAAAAATTCACATTATTCCATCAAAACTGCATGGAATGTATATCCTACGATTTGCAATTTGTTCACGATTTACAACCAGCAAAGATGTGGAGATTGCGTGGAAAGAGATTCAGGATACTGCGACACAATTATTTCAAAAAGAGAAAAGCGTTTAAAAAAAATATTGGACGGAAAAAATCTACAAGGACTAACTGACTCAGTTTTGGTTCAAAGTAGTGGAAATGTTGTATGTTGTAGATTAATCTCCAACATGTACCTTGATATAACTTCAAATTTATTCTATCAATATAAATGATTTTGTCGAACTCAATCTATCGAGCTGACAATTCAAACAACTTAATCGCATTCAAATATTTTTTTTAATTAAGGTGTCGTTCAGTTATCTGTACTGCCTAAGATTTATTACAATCAACCAAGAAAACAATGTATTATTTGTTTCTCATTTATTTTATGTTACCATTATATTAAATTTCATTATGTTAAGTTACTTCTGAGAAGCTACTTCTCCTTCCAAAAATTCAACACGAGAGTGTTTACTTTCATCTTGTAGACGGCGACCAGCACAATTCTTAACAGAGTGACCGCCACCCTTTAACATTAATGTGTTTCTCACAGTCACTTTCGACAAAGTCTGGAGCTCCCAGCAACAAATAAATTATCCACAATGCCCTCATTGATTGTGCAAAAGGATGCCTCAGGAGCTATTATCAAACTCAATGGCAATATTGACCACAACTCTGTCATCTTTTGATTGATCCCTAACATGTCCAATCTATCTCCAAGTAGGTGTGAACTGGTAGCTTTCTCATTTATATTTCTTGATGGATCTAATGTCACAACAAAATTCTGTAGGATGTTGCGTGATCCAGAAATCATAATTCCGCAATCTTTCACATTTTCGAAGTTTGTTGACTAGAATTTGTTGTTAGTTCCTTGTACACTAACAGCAATAGTGGGACAATGGATTGTACTTTGTTGAAGGATATTATTGTTGCCGCAAATGTCAACCACCCGATAACTGCCACCAATTATGCAGTCCGTCATTTTATTGTTACTACCGTTTAAAATCAGGATGTCAATTGAAGAGTGCATAATAGTGTTATCACTTCCAGAAACGTATAGCTTCCTGAATTTCAAGGATTTGATTCTTCAACCATTTCCGGAAACGTCGAGCCTATCTATTTTCTCATTATCAGCTCCTTCCCTAGCACAAATTGTGACGTTATCGACATTCAGTTGAATCTTGATAGTAATGTAGTTTGACATAAAAAAGTTGTCAAGCTCATTGTCAAGCTCATATCAATTCCGTCCCAAACTGTTGACGTAAGTTGTATCCTGTTAATCAAAGTAATCTGAGTAATACCAATTACCTTCTCTATGCAAAGTGTGAAATCATAAAATTTACTGTTAGAAAAATGATCGTGTCCACTGCTGAATGTGACAATTCTGTTTACAATTGTAAAGTCATGGAGGAAAAAAGTGCAATGAAATCCTGAGCAAAGTTGTAACAACTACGGAAAGTGAAAAGTGTATATTAATATGGCAATTGTCCTAAATAACAAGTGGAATATTGAATTATTTGCGATTAATAAAATGTAAATGCAGGTAACTTAAAACTTAATTTTTGTTGAAGTGACAGCCAACTGTTTCCAATCCATTTGGATGAAATAAGGTAAACTTGTCGCCCTTATCTGCGTGATGGAAGGTTGTGACATTTCCATTAGCTGGGTGTGGAATGTGACCTGAAACTCTAATTTATAATAATGTGCCAGATTCCTTTCATTTTCAAACGTTAGGCCTATAATAGTCTTTAAATTTTATTGCAAATCCATGCCAAAAAT
>JAAXNX010003362.1:0-10893 GCA_036491905.1 Folsomia manolachei
AGGACTCCGATTATTCTTTCCTCAAGTACCATCTACATTAATTTTAGCCTATGAAATATTGCAGTTTTAAGTACATCAGTGCGTAGCAACACTGTCTCTTACTTGCATACAATCGTTCATCCCAGGTGCTCATTCTTCTCGAGATTTACGATTTTCGGTTTCTGGCATCCACCCACCCTTATCACTTAACTGCAATGTTTTCCAGGTTGGCATAGAACTGCTGTGTGGTGCAATGCAGTTTGAGTTGCCATGCTGTAAATTGTAGTTTGGTTTGGTTTTCATTACACAATGCAATGTGTCTCTTCAATATTATTATGTTGGTGGGATAATGAGAATAGGGGAAAGTCAAAGCCAATCTAAGAGACAATGATGATGGCGACGATGGCGTTGCGTTGGTGGTAGGTTGGTTGGTTCGCAATGAGTGCAGTATGAGCTTACATATTATCACCTCATAAATTTTCTTTTGAGAGGAAGCCCACACTGAAAGAAGTCTCCGGTTTGGCTTGGCTTTAGATCTTATGTAACCTAAGTCAAGTAGAAGGAAGATATTCCTACCCCATATAGCTCCATCCATGATCTCCTAGTATACTTTTCTAAGGAGAAAGAAATAAAGAGAGAAAAGGAAATGTAATGAAAATGGTAAACGCTTCTTTTCCTTCTTGGATCTCTTTTCCTTATTCGAACTTCGAGAATAGTTGCCTTTTTCTTACTACTTTTCCTCCACTCTCTCTTGTACATGGATGTGTTAATGCTTTAGTCATTCTCACAACGAATAGAGTTTCAAATCCAGCCCCAGTCGGTGTAGGAGTAGATGGTAGTCACCAAGTATGTGAGTCTAGTCAAATGACACAAGCCGCCGAGGGAGACAGAGGATTTCATCTCATCTGGAAACATTCAACTCCGAGAAGAGAAGATGCATCTTGAGCAGATATTTATTTCTTTCCTATTTCATTCCCTAGCAAAAGTCACTACACTCACTTTTCAGCCAGACTTCCAGTTCAGCAGTCGGGTACTGCAGACGAAGGACAGTTTTCTGCTGCCCATTTATGAATGTTCGTTTCGTACCCTGCTTAAGATTCAGATGCCAATGTGGTAGACATTGAAATTCGTACTTTCCTGACTTGCTTGCTTGCTCACTTATGAAGCAGTGAAAAAGCAGAAATGGTAGAAATACGCTAAAATGAATGTGAGCAAAGTAAAATGATATGGAGGACGGGCGGAGGGCATTTTGAAATGCAGAATGTGCCTGAGCTTGATGTTCGAGGATCTATGCATAATTCGGCAATCGTCACGTGCGTTCGTTGACGGAAGTTGAATGTACGTTCGTCCTCCTGCTTTCGTGACTGATAATAATGTATAATGTTATGGGATGAGAGGGCGACTGGGACTGGACCGTATTTGGTGGGGAGACTGAGGCCCAGCTTAAACTGCCGACAGAGGAGTGGTGAAAGTCAAATGTCTTGGGATTAAGTGAACCGTGAGTTTTGTTCAACTCAGTTTCCACATGGCTTGTTCTGAAATAAGATAAGACGAAGAAAAAAAATAAATTAAGTTGTGCTTTGAGTTTCAATAAGTCAGTGACTGACTTATGGATGCAAATACATTTGCAGAAAGAGTAATTTTCGTGTGTATTCTGCAGTCAGGTTAAGCATTATAAATGTAATTCACCTACCACGTTAACACGGGAGTAATAATGTTTTCCTGTTGTCACACAATCAAATATTACCTTTGCTTTTACAATTTATAATTAAAACTGAAATGAGCTGACGCTACAAATAAAAATTACAAGTATTGCAATGTTGAGTTCAAAGTTACTCCTGGAGAAAGTTTGTAGTTTTAGTTAATGTGGAAATAGGGCAATGAGATTCACATCAAAATAAAACAAGAAAGTTCTTATGTTTCGTTTCTCAAACGTACGCAATCAAAATCATGCAAGTTTCTAAAGTAAATAAGTTGAAGGAGGGCAGAACTTACAATGTATTCTACTTATGTAGGTAAAAGAAAAGGGGTAACAAAGCTAGTTGGGCTGTGGATGTATGTATCTATAAAGGAAAAGGAATTCTTGCCACTCACTCATGCTGACTGACTAATATCGTACAGTTCTCAAAAGGAAGATCTCGTTTGGCAGGCAGTTACGGTTGTGGCATGCATAAATTTTAGTGGTGGCAGTGGCATAGCGGCACAAAAAGTAAGATGTTGAAAGAAAGACTTTGTTTGCATTCAACGTTTCAACATTGACAAATATTCCCTTTGATGGCTTAATGTTTTAAGAAAAGTTACAGAAAGCGGCTCTACTTTCCATTGTTGCAAATATTCCAACTTCAAAGGAAACCTTTTACACTTGAAACTGTTGGAACTTTTGAAGAACTATAAATTCCAGGAATTAACACAGCCTCTTTGTTTACCTTAAGTGAAAGTGAAATGACTGGGAATGAACTGAGAATACAACAAAATGACAATTTTTGTTCCAGCTATTCATTCACCTCTAATTCATAAGGATATCTCACGATTATCTTCACCTTTCTTTTCTAGATACTTTCCCCCCCAGTAAACATGATACAATGAACAATGACATCCTAGCATAAAGAAGATAAAGCAAAACACAGAAACGTGTTTGCCACATAACATCGTTTTGTACCTCACTGACAGTCCCTAGGTAGAGTGTTGTAGAAAAATGAAGATTTTAAACTTTCTCTTTCTGATCAACTAACAGCAACAGCCTACCTATCATAGTATTTGACCCCCAAGTAGTCACTTAAAGAATATTCCCATATGGAATTAAAAGCTAGAATATGCGGTGTCAAATTTTTCATTCCTTTCACACAATCCAAGGATACTAAAATGTGTGTTGGAGCTTTAGCTCGTCTGTTTTCCATATTGCAGTACAGATTTAGAAATTAACGGTGCAAAAATTTTGATCCCTGTACAGGAACTTATTATATATTTTTTACCAAGCTCTCTTATACTCGATCCTGCATCTTCTTCCTTAAACCATTCCTTCCCTCGTGCACGTTAGATAGGATAGGTTGGTTAGGATTTAGCTCATTAATGGAAGTGCTGACAGCAGGCTCCTTATTCTATTCGGTGTAATACAGAGTTCTGTAAAGTCATGTCGTTCTTCCCTTGGTTGAATGGAGTCAGCCTTCCAGAGTAGCAATCTGCTGCAACCACGGGGCAGTAGCACCTCCTGTGCCATTGTGTGGTAGAGTCAATTGTGAGCTATTGTTGTTCAACCCATTATCGTTCCCTAGTCTCTCATTTTCCTCATTCCATTTTCCTCGTGTCAAAGTCTCAAGTGGAATGGAAGATGTGAAGTTGTGGAATGCGGATGAAAGCTAAAGAACGATAGTACGAGCATACCTTTTCTTTTCTAGAGAATGATAAGATAATACCCCTTGTCGATTTAATTTGCATTAAAACAAAGAACTAAGAAATGGCTTACCTAAGGAGAGATGACAAGATAAAAGAAACTCGCTCGCCGAAAACCCCATCGAAGTTTAATTTGAGGAAAACTAGTACTAATCTACTGCATACTTGTTTGGACGAGAAAAGGAAGGCCGAGTGATGATCACATCCTACTCCAAAGTAAATGGTTGAAGGTCCTCAAAATATAATAATTGGAGTTTTGGTCGTAAGAGTGAGAACGAGTTGAATATATATAACTCGTGAGCTCTTAGGTTGTGCAATACCGTTAACAGTATTTCCTGGAATTCTGGGTCGAGAATGCACGAGTTTCTATTAATTGGAAGGATGGTTTACACTTTGTTTCAAGTGTTGCTTATGTAATTAGTGGTTGAGGATGGGAATGCAAATTAGTATGTAGTTAGGTTTGATTCAAACTGGATTGGAGGCTCAGTTGGGTTATTCAACTAGGAGAAGTACATATACATTCAAACGAATACTTTGATTTTGATAATCAGTGAATTGAACACTACTTCGAGGGCTTTGTAACTCAAGCCATTCTATAACGACTATGACATCAGAGGGTTTTCATTGAAAACATGAATTTTGGCAGAAATTACATAATGTGGAGTATTACATGACTCTGTATTAGCTCGGGTGATAATAATAAGAAACCAGTAACTGATTATCTTGATTTCCTTACGTTTTTTACTTAAAACCAAAAGGAATGTTTCAAGGAATTCTACTTGGGATTTGCCGTCAATTGAAATGGAGAAGTTCCACAACGAGTAACTCGTTCATGAAACCATAATTCCCAATTCTCAATTCTTACTTTTGATAGTAATATTCGAAAAAATAGTTCCACAACGAGTAACTCGTTCATGAAACCATAATTCCCAATTCTCAATTCTTACTTTTGATAGTAATATTTGAAAAAATATAAAATATTGAACAATCCCCATTTATTCCAACATCTTCAAAGCAGTGACGTTTTATTCTTTTTGTATTAAAAATAAACTCACGGCTAATATCTAATAAGTAACAAAGAACGAGTAAAAACCTTTTGAACTTTTGATTTACCATGTTGGTATCATAAAGATCATCAAACTATTGGTTTGCATTGCGGCGTATTGGAAAGATCGAACTTTTATTAACGGTATTAATTGAAAATAATTTTCCAATATTATTCCATATCAGTGTATTGTTTTCAGCGAACGCACAGATTTACCTTGTTACAAACATGGCGATCGTTATTCGTGCACTTTGAACGCTTCCTGAAACTAATGCAATAAAGCAACCGTCGATGTAGGTAGAGTAATTATAAAACATTGTGATAATTCTGAAATTTTACATGATGAAATACACCAGAACATACAGACGGACAGGGCATAAACCAAAACTAGCTCATTTGACTTTCTCGTAATAAATGGAATTACTCAGCTCTCGTAAATTTATATGATAATCATAATCTAAAGCGGATTTAAGAAAAAAAGTAATAAAATCACTGCCGGGAAACACGAAATGAGGCGACTTTACCACGCTCGACTGCTGACTGCGTCCATATCATTGTAGACGTTAACCCTTGCACCATCCTTCTTCATGCAGAATGGGAAAGCCATTGGAAAATCTCAATTCCAAACCGGAACCACGGAATCTAGAATTCTGTCGGCGCTTAGCTCACTTAAAGCAGAGTCAGGGCAAAGCATGACTCGTGATGGTAGGAGATCAGGCCGAATTGGATATGAATCTCGAACTCTGAATGGTTCAAAATGTCCCATTTTTGCGATATGTTTTTTACCCTTTGTGCCGTGCTTCAAGTTAAAGTAAAAATATATAAGTTGTACAAGTGCCTTTGAAGCACAGGGTGGAAATAAATGGTACAAAAAATCGTATTCTAATGGTATAATCAGATGAGCATAAAAATGATATATTCTTGTCAGATTCCGGACTCTTCCCTCCTTCTCCTTTGTATATTCCGTACCCTGTCCTCTATTTCCATTTCTTCTGCTCATTGTGCCATTGTGGTTGGTGTGCCAGTGGTAGGAGGAAAAGTGACTTGGATCGAAAAGCGGTTCAACTTTGGAGCTAAGGATTTAAGAATTGAATTGAAGCATTGAACTCAACCACAAACGAAGGAAAGACTTGAAAGTCAACCAAAGTCTATTCTAAATTCCATTTCACTTTCTCCTTTTTTCTTCATTTTAGCTGCTACTGTGTGTCAGGAATGGCTGTAATAGTGGCACACTGACATGAATCAGCTCTGTCCAAAGAAAGAAATAGAATGGCTTTCTTACAGGATCTTGTGCCACTACTGCAACTATTGCTACGTTCCCTCCCACCATACATCAATGATATTATTAGCCACAAGAGAACTCGACCTTTTCCTTGTAGCTTCGGCTTGTGATATGATATTAGAGGGATAAGGTAACATATTTTAGAAATATTTGGAAATCGATATGCAGTAGTTGGTTTTGCCTCCTTTCATTGTTGTACGTTGCAGTACTGTTATTATCGCCACGCGAGTGTGGATATCAAAAATGAAAAGAACTTCTTTTCCTGGATATTGGATTTGGTTAGGTGCTTGGTTTCAGACTCAGGTTTATTTTGATTGCTTGCGCAATGTTTGAAATTGAATTTTGGCAAAAAGGATTTGGCTCTCATCGGATTAGGCTTCAGAAGTAGCTTTGTTAATAAATACAGTCACTCAAATGGAATTTTTATTCTTCTTTCGAGACACCTTTTACAATTTTGAGCACCTGTTGTTCCACTGAATTAAATTACATAGATGCATTAATCCAAGTCAACGGCTCGTCTTTGGTTCAATTCGCCAATCCTAATGCCGGCTTTCATTGTTTGCTTAATTTGAAAAATTTTTATCGAACTATATGCTAACTGGCTAATTTTCACATTTACTAAACCAATGTTTTTTTTTAAAAATTTGCATGCAATAAATATTTTCAAGTTGCTGTTTCTTGATTAAGAAGTAAACGTGTTTTTAAATCTCAACCGAGTGCTCGTATGGAAGAAAAATACTTCACCATGAAAATGTTCATGAACCGTGATTGGTATTGCCAACGAAATGAACGCTGTCCAAATAAAACAATCCGTGCGGAATCCAATCCGATCGATTTCATTACTATGCCCGGCAACTTATCTAACACTCCTTGCCGAATTGGCTAACATGGACCAACTGAAACTCCGCCAGACCACTTAGACCGCAACGAATGACTCTACTTTTCTTCAAGTCAACCCCTTCTAAAATTCTCGATTTTCTAGGATGGGCTTTTATTATGAGGTCATTTTACTACTGAATAAACGGGCCAAAAAATGTCATATTTCATAAAGGCATCTCCTTGTCCCAAATTTGATGATTTTTGCATATTTTCGACAGCCCAAAGCCTGGCCTAACCCAGTCAAATCCAATTCGGCCATAGTAATAATATAATCTTATCCGGGCTTTGCTGCTCACTCGAAGACATGAAAATGCCGCTTCCTCCTATTTTCCACAGATATNTAATAATATAATCTTATCCGGGCTTTGCTGCTCACTCGAAGACATGAAAATGCCGCTTCCTCCTATTTTCCACAGATATCAT
Organism: Folsomia manolachei; assembly: GCA_036491905.1. Lineage (NCBI taxonomy): Eukaryota > Metazoa > Arthropoda > Collembola > Entomobryomorpha > Isotomidae > Folsomia > Folsomia manolachei. Next base: position 6,999 of record JAAXNX010003362.1, read on the forward strand.
ACAACTTCACCACCACTCAACTGAATTCCTAATATACTTATGCAGACTGAATTCATATTCATCCCAGTTACGGAAAGAAAACCTGAAGGAAGAAAAGAGGGGAAGAAAAGGATCCACTAATTTGGTCATGTTATTGTTACAATGGTCTCCGCTAACTGTGGTTGGACGTCGAAGGGCTGTGTTGTGCATAAAATATAAATCCAGGATGTGAGTCACTGAGGCGATTCAACCAGGCATGTGAGTAGGGGCTCAATTCCTAGTGGGTGCTGCAGCCCAACATAAGATGTCAAATGTGGGTTTTTGGTTGGATTGTTATGATGACATGAAATGAAATATAATTTAGTCATGCCTGTAAGACACAGATAGCTTTCTACTAAAGAGCTGAAAGACTTACAACGGACTTGTAGACAACCTTGCTGTGGTTTACTCTCTTTCTGGTTGAAGATGAAATATTTCTTACGTTGAGCTTCCTCTCTGTACTAAATATATACCAACAAATACAGTTCGAAAGTAAAAAAAACGCAGACTTTTTTGTATTTTCTCTCAACATAAAGCTAGTTTTTTCAAGTTATTGTTACTTCGAAGGACCATTTGCCAAATTCTGGTGGTGACAACAATATTAAATACAAAGGATGTGCCGATTCGAATGAATAGTGTTCGGAATCATCCTTCTCTTTAGTTCAATTTGAGTGACAAAATCTGGGATTTACATTTTCACGTTAATATAAATTTTACGTGTTTGGATTTAATCCACATATTTCACTGCATTACAGAACGAATTCGAAAAGTTCGATTATCCTGCATTGCATTGAAAAAGGTGGTTAACTTACCTAAATAAAATAATAAAAGTTGCATATTTTATTTTGCAACAATTTGATATAGAATAAATCTTCTGACTACAAATAGTAGTAGTACTTAATTACTCTTCAAAATATCATATCAAGAGACCTGCTGATACACACGCTTTAGAATATCTCGGCGAAATTCAATATTCTATTTTATTCCAACTTACAATAAACTTGACTCAATCTACGTTATGTTAACCCACTATATTGATGACTGCCTTCACTTCGCCAACCTGACAAGATGAGTTGCGAGCACCTGCATCCAACTCTAACCCACCTCAACTTCATTGGATTCAAAACTTTTTTTCAAAATCCAATCCATTCATTCATCTAACTTAAAAGCTGTGTTTTCTCTCATCTCATCCAGTCAATCCCTTCTTACCTCAAGAAAATAAGCCAAAATAAGTTGGAGTTTGACTACTGTACTGCATTCCACTCACCTCGACTCAACCAAACCAAAAACAAATGAGTCGAGACGTGCCTCACCCAAAGGGAAAAGAATAAAAATCTCAACCAAACTTTCTTTTCTTCCTCCTTGGTTTTGGTTGAATTCTTATTTGGATTATTTTCCATCCAACTCTTTTCCCTCTGCGCTTCCTGTTTCTGAACTTATGTGTCTGTACAAGTAAAGAGCACTAGATACAGATACTAGTAGAACACAGCTTTTGCTACAATATCTCGGTAACCTATCTTGGTAGTCAGTGCTCACGTTACTTTCTTTTTCTCCTTTCTCTCTTTCACTCACTCACTATCCCAATGATAACAAGAAGAGACAGGCTCTCTCTGCACTTTTTTTCGTTTTCTACTCTTGTGTCGGAGTTTGGCTCTTGGTTTGGTTGTTGGAAATACAAAATGCCTCGTAATAGTGAAGTGAAGTGAAACCTGGATAGAAGGGACAGACAGTAAAAATACAGGAAGTTGAGAAAAGAAAGGAACCCTCCAGTTATACTAATCTAGCGTTATCTTCCTCGTAACAGCCAAACTTTGAAAGTTTGACGGCGTTCTTCGGTATTCTTGCACTTTGCTGGGCATCCTCCTTCAACTATTTTGGAGTTGGAGTTGTATTTGATGGAGAAGTAGCTAGCATCCATTGGTAGAGGTGGAGGCTGATGCTGTTCTGTTTTGGGACAATGAAACGATATACAACTTTTTTTATCCTATTGTAGCCAACCAATAGTGCTAGATGGATGGAACAGCAGAGCTGTATGGTTGCCAACTTTGTCGCTCATCTCAAATTGGAGACAGATGAAGAAAAAAACTCAAGTTAGTCCTTAGTGGGGATATACTAGGAGTATATCATTCATTCATTGTATCTCTAGAGTCCAAAGTTGGAGATGGTGCAATAATAGGTATGAAATTTAGGCTTTTCTGTGGTTGGAGGGGAAGGGATTGTGGTAATTAGATTATGACAGAACTGTTGAGAATAACACTACAAAATATCCAAGTTTCAAAAAACGTTATTCAAGTCAACACCCCTCTCAGTGAAATGAGCACAAACCCTATGCTGCAGTTAATTTCATAAAAATCATGATGGTTTCCCAATGTAATATTAAGCTACAGGCTGGTAGGAAGAAAACTTTCTTTTTCATTGAGCCATTCAATTTCTAAACTTTATGCTTACAACAAGTACGCGGCTAGTCTGAAATTGCATCACTTTGTAATCAATAAGTAAATAACAGCGAGGCTTGTGTGAGAGTCATGAAATCATACCTCTTGATAACGCGGATAGAAATTTGCAAATGCAATTTGGCTTTAAAAAGTTTTGAGCATTCTAGCATACACTTGGCTGGATATCTATTTCCAATTATATCAAAATTTAATATGTAACTTAGCATTTGGAAGCTTGTACTTTAGCAAGCAAAGTTCAGTGAACTGTCACGGTTTTCACGGTCAAACATATATAATTTTGAGCGATTGTTTTGTGTTTTGTATTTTTGTTAGTATATGAATTGCAGTAGGGTCATGTCCATATGAAAAACACGTCCGTCTTGTTTTTCGCAAAAATAGAAACAGAAGGAACAGAATCAAAGAGTAAAAGTAGCATTTTGTTTCATCCGCGGTCGGCCGCTGATTCGATGCCGACTAAAAACTTTGATCGGAAAAAAAGAAAGGGAAGGCATTGACGTCTTTTTGTTGGAAAACGGATCCCAACTGCCTTTCCACCAACGTCAGCCATCCACGGAAACATGGTGATTCGACATCTATGTGCAGTCTACAGATAGTCAGTCGTACTACTAGTCAGCGGAAAAAAGGAAGTGCCTTTCTCTTTTCCTTGTACTTTCTCCAATCTATCTGTGAGCCCAGCAGTGCACTCACATACACAAAGGCAGCCTAGTAATAACGACGGCCGTATGTTGGTATTTGACTGTACCAAGCTTGGTAGGAATTGCTGTGGCTCAATGCTTTTATTTTTGGTTACCTTTTGGCAAGTTTGGTGGGTGAGATTGGATGAATTCAGAGATTTTCTCTCCTTGCAAAAAGGAAATGTCAAGTTCGTGAGCCTCCTCCTTAGTTAATTTCTTCCTCCCATTTCCCGAGGTGGTTGTTATAAAAGGCTGCCAAAAATACCCTCTGGGTGTGTATACGTATACCTACCATACTTTATGGGAGAGTAATATTGCAGCTACTTCGTACTGATTGCATGGCTATTACACTTCCCACTGAGATATATTGTACACTCGTTACTTTACTTTTTACTGCTGTAGCCTCTCCACCTTTTTGGGGAAAAATGATTCCGTAATAAATTAACTTGTTCCTCCAATCTAGAAAATCTACTCACTGTCTCGTTTTAATCTTTTGAGGAATTCTTTTAAAAAATGGCCTCATTTCCTTTCTTACACCATGTCCATTATTTGTAAGAATATAGTGGTGACGAATAAAATTGCGCAAACGTATTGCACTTGTTTTTAATGCGTTCTTTTACTAAACTCTGTTGATGAAAAACTTAAATGAATGCTACAACTTCATTTCAACACATCAATTTTTGCTCTTGGGGTTTTTTATTTGAGCTGAATTTATTATTTAGCCAGAGGAAGAATATGTAGTGTTTT
>JAAXNX010003363.1:0-10890 GCA_036491905.1 Folsomia manolachei
TGTATTTTATTATTTGACGAACAATTAATCTTGTTGTGATCTGAACTGTGTTGTATTAATTTCATTCTGTTTTTTAAATAAATAATTGTTCAATTGTATTTTCAACGTTTTCGTATTTGTACCGTCTCATTTTCATAATGCATCCGAAATTAGCAATGCATACTTTATCCATCCCATGAATCAGTTACTTGCACGAAATCATTACAAGCCTTTCATGCATCGGATCTCGGATCTGACTGAAGAGCAGAATTTTGCATTTAGTGCATTCAATTTACATCATTTCAATTTATCTTGGCATTTGACAGCAATTAGTTTCCAACTTTCTGAAAAATCTGTTTGATCTGAAGTTCTCAACCGCATTGCATTAATTTCAGCCTGCAATTGTCCTCGACAACAACGGTCCTCTCATCATCATCTAATTTATTCAGATTAATTTGTTTAATTATTAGTAATTTACTCTTATATTATCCTTATTGTATTTTCCGAACTTGCTGTGATAATCAGATACTTATTTATGCCGACTGTATTTTACGAGAAATCTTATTGTGATCTGAAATGAATTGTATTACTTTCAATTTGTGTTTTAATAAATAATTGAAATATTTTTGTACCCTTGGCTGTATTCTTAATTTAATTGACCAAGAATATATTGCATCTGAGTTAGGTTTACATTTCAATAAATAAATTTACTTTGATCCACGGTTTACTAATATTTGCTTCTTGTAAATTATTTGCGCAATTGCCGTTAATCATTGGCAGTCATATATTTTCATACAAAATACAATGCATGTTTGTAGACGACTCCCAAACTAATGCTTCTACTAAAGTCAGTTTCACTTTGATGCTCCATTTGAATGCATACATAGATATCCAAAATATAAAGTAACGTATCAGATAGTGAAGCAAACAAGAATATTTCCAATTCGGAGCAACAATCCATTAACAAACGTAAAATTGCCGACTTGAACCATTCCTTGGTCCATAAAAACAATTCCAGCCAGCTACAAGTTGAGTTTGAGTGAGTGAGGGGTGTGATTTTTCAGTTTTATTGTTGTGAAGCTGTAAATTCTTCAAGACATGTAAACTCGTGGGAGTCGTTGTCATTACTTTCCTAAGATGATTCTGCATTGTATAAGCGAGCACTTACCGGCAAATGCTCCTATTCCCTTCATTCCTTCAAACTAAGTTAGTAAACAGCTCACAAACTTAGCAAGTTTACAAATTTCTATATCTGATAAATATTCTGACATTTTTAAGGTCATTGTCTGGACGAGAACATCTTAATTCGAGATATGATACAGTCGAGATTTAGTAATTAATTTATTCTACCAAATTAATATGCATATAAATCCCTTGACGAAATTCCAAGTACTAAAATTGTGATGCCGAAAATCAAAGAACTCCCAAATGACAGAGATTTACAAGTGATGCATAGTGGCTGGATGAGAGTGGTGGTGTTGGGGGTGCGTCTTTCCCAAACATCGGCATAGACAAATTGGAGTAGGTTTCATTTCACCGCAGACAATACATAGCACTGGACAATGAGTAGAATACATAGTGTCTTGTTTCAATGTTTGAGTTTTACCGAAAAGGAGCTTTCATTAGGCCCTAATCATAGCTTGGCTTGCACAGCTGAACATAGAGAGGGACATAGATATGAGTCTGTCCATGGAAAGTAGGATTCAGTATTATTTCATAGTGAAAAAAGAAGCTAGAAATCCCTGAGGATGGTCCATGTTGGATAAGTTTCAGTCCTACCAAGCAGACCCCCCACCTGAATCAAAGGCATCTAAGTAGGGTGCAATCAGGATCATCAGGTGCTGGGAAGAAATTGTTGGTTCATGCATTATTGTGGCATATTCCTTATTTAGTAGCCTAAACCAATTCGATCCTTCATCTTTCCGAGTTTTGTAACTGCTGCTGATTATCAAAAAAATTTGCACCACCATGAAATCCACTACTAGTGTAGTCTACACAATCCCTGTTTTTCTTGAGTTTTTCTCTCCCAAGATCTATACAACATTGTTGTCGTTACTTGGTGCAGTTGTTGATGGGTTGGTTTTAGGTTTGCATGATATGTACGACTTTGGTGAAGAGGTTAAATAAATTGGCGATGAATGATAGTTTTGGCAAATTACAGTAATGGAGATATGATGATACTACCGGAATCCAAATGAGGCACTCAGTTCGGCTTGCAATCACTTTGGAATCAACTGGTTGAGTGAGTTAGGTTGGTTGGACGGACCAGCTCGTAAATGGACATGCATAATGAAGAGAGATTGAGAGTGATGCATTCATGGCATGGTTGTGGTTGACAGGTTATGCTACGTATATCACTGCTGGATGGAGTGTGTAAGTGCTTTACGCTGTTGGATGGAAATAAAGACGACTCCGATCTCTTGTTCTTTTTTCTAATTCTTGATTTGATTGTGGACTGGCATTTAGTTCGTGGGCAGTAAGAGAATGCATGTGGACCAGACAAGTGATCCATCCATCCACCACATAATAGACCAAGTGGATTTTTATGCGAGGTGAAAATGAGTCCAATCAAGTTAAGCCCTATCTCCAATGCATTGGGAGTGATGATTCGAAACAGGTTGACCATCAGGAGGAAAGAGGAATATTTACTAGTGATGTATAATTTGGGAAGATTACTGAAAAAAGGATCGGATCCGACTCTGCTCGCATGCATCCCATCCATCCATCCATGTCTCGTCATAGTCTCGACTTTAGTTTCAATTCTTTTTCTACTTATTTCCTAAGACCAAAGTTCTCAGACTTCTTTTTCATTTGGGTAAGTATGAGATGATGATGGATAGATTTAAGTAGTAGGCAGGAAAGGAAGGAGGTGAATTTCGTGCGTGTAAGAAAAGGGATAGCAAATGACATGTTTTTTGGGCAGAGTGATTTGAAGAAATAATGTTGCATTTTCCACAGAGTTCGTTAGTTAGCTGTCTTGGCCTGGGCGAGAATTTGGAATAAAGTGAAGAGGAGCCCTCTTTCCGGATCTCATCATCAAATCATCAAAGAGTCGTTGTATTGCATTGCATTGCATTTCTTGGCATTACTCTAGCTTGGTTTGGTTTGTTAAAGTATTCTTCAAATCCAAATCCAAATACCACTCAGTCCACACAGACTCACTTTTAAGAGTGAGTGAGTGAGTGAAATAACAACTCAGATACCATTATAATGATGATGGAGCAGGGTTGTTTGGGGCAATTTTTCTTCTTCTTACTCTTACCTGCCTGCCGGTTTCTCAGGTAAAGGAAAGGAACAAGGGGAGAAATGACTTGGAGGCAAAAAGCAACCCAACCAACCAAACCACACAGCAATCCGATAGATAAAAGTTGAAAGCAAGTAAGTGGTGGTGATTGTACCTGTTGCTGAACCTCCTTAATTGTACTGACCACGAAGGAAGAGTAAGAAGAAGAGGTATCTCTGTAAGAGTAGAGGAAGGGCTCCATTATCATTACATGGAGAAGAGAAAAAGTACTCTAATAAGAAACTGGAATAAAAACAAGGTAAAGACAGAGGCTGAGGAATTTGTGGTCTAGCTAGCTACACTACTACAAGAAGGGGTTTTCTTTCTCTATCATTACCTGTCTTTTTACCTGCCTGGCTCATTATTCCACCAAGGTTCTCTCCACATACCTTTACATCCACCTTCGTCTCATTCTTCTTTATCCAAGCACACTCCGATGTCTGCGGTACTTGTACGGTGGCTAGGGTTGTGTTGCGTTGCGTTGTGTTTGCTGGCTGCCTCATGATAAAACTCACTCTCCGACCTGTCTTTAGGCCATTCCTTTCAATCCAAGGAGTACAAATAATAGTTATAAACTGTTTGTAAGGCTGAGCCAGAATATCGGACCCATGGATGGATGAAATGCATGGAAGGAAGGAGGATGATGGTGTATATGCCTATAGATCCCTACAGCATTTGAGGTAACACAAGAATAACACCTTACCTGCCTGATTTTAACTCTACCCATGCAACCAACAACCTGTTGCTGTAATGAACTGCAATAGTTTTATGTATGTACATATACTGCACTCACTAAGATAGCCCTGTATCCACTTTTCTGTCTCTTATCACTTTCAAAAAGTCTCTCAGGAGAAGAACAACAAGAAAGAGTGAGGAATTGACAATGAGGACACATTATCCCATTCCTCACCACCTCATTTACAACTCCAAGTCCGAGCTGGTGTTACCATTTCAGTTTTAGGTGTGAGGAGTGAGGTAATATCTTTGGGGTTTCAGCGACATTCACATAGCTGAGTGAAGATAAGTCGGATGTGGTTATTGTCGATAACTAATAAAAATAGAGTATCTTCCTGGACCCATCATTACTTCCGGATTATTGGTGTTCCTCTAAAAAAATTAGTGATACAATTATAACATATTTATAATTACTAGTGCGGCATGAATTGTGCGTCCTCGTTGGAATGGGGGATCGGACTTCATAAGTAGTTTCCTCATGTAAAACTTTTACCATTCAAGTTTCAACATGTGCCAATTTAACAGTAGATTACATGGATCTAATTAGGAGTGAATGAATGTTCAAAAGTTTGGGAGAAGTCGGAGTGGACAATGTCATGTCCTCCCAGAAAAGAAGAGTAAAATAAATGTATTCCCTGTGACATAAGTGTAGCCATCGTGCTGCTTCTACAGTGTCGTGATATCCTGTGGCGTCGCCTACCTTGCCGGTATGGCACGGAGGAGGATGCTCTCCCACTTCCGCTCCCACCTGTCCCAGATGGCGGTGGGACTACTGGCCATGATGATATCTTCATTTTCAATCGGAGATGCCGAAGTTATGCAAGAATTTGAAATTTCTGAAGGTGTTTCAGTAGGAACGAGTATCGGCTTTATTGGGAAACCCGTCCCGGGTTCATCCCATTCCCCACCACCACCTCCATATCTTATCGTTCCAAGTCCCGGGAGTGCTGTGGACTCTGACCTAACAATTGATCAAAGTAATGGAGAAATTCTTACAAGGATTCAATTGGATCGTGAAACCCGGGACTCTTACTCTCTTGTGGCGATCCCATTTGTAGGGGAAAATATTCGGGTTACTATTCGTGTAAAGGATGAAAATGACCATGCTCCAGAGTTTCCGACATCCTTCATGACCGTAGAGTTCCCAGAAAATACTCCACGAGATGTGAAAAGAACTTTGCAACCCGCACGAGACAAAGATCTTGGAATTTATAATACTCAACGTTACACAATCTCGGCCGGAAATATGAATAATGCTTTCCGACTCTCTTCCCATCGAGAGAGGGATGGTGTTTTATATCTGGATTTGCAAGTTAATGGATTCTTAGATCGGGAAACTACTCCGTCGTATAGTTTACAGATTGAGGCATTTGATGGAGGTAAGCTATTTATGTTAACGACATTAAAAATTGAATCACCGACAACACAAATTAGAAACAACCATGTTAGTGACTTTAAGGAATTGTCAAAATTTTGCAACAAAAGAGTTAAAAACAAACTGGAGAGTTGAATGCCACTCCTGATTTTTAAAACTATTCCTAATTATGTGTCGCAGTAACCGGAGAAATATACATTTTTATTTTTCAGGGGTGCCCCCACTAAAAGGTACAATGACAATCAACATTACTATCACGGATCAAAACGACAATGCCCCCGTGTTCATTGTTGGTAATTTCCCACGGTAAGTTGCGGTTTCACACATTACCAATCCATTATCTTTTCTCGCACTCTTAATGACACTAACTAAATTTACATGCATGCACGAACTAAAGTATTAACAAACTTTTTGCCACTATGACACTTTACCCATTATGTTATTACCAAGCAAGTAGTAATATTACTTAGACTAGGTTCGCTTATTGCCATGTGGGAGGCAAAAGTGGAGATATGTGGCAATGAAATTCCATGATGGAATGCCTGCAGTTACATAAACAGGCATTCCATTACATTCTACAGTTTATCGTGTGTTTTACTCGTTCAGGCATGCAGAACAGAGATACATTCCGTTGTAGAAGAGCCTTAATTTTTTTTACACACATTTTATTTCATTGCGAATATTAATTAGTTTCACATACTTGCAGTTTTACACTGTTTTGCCATTTCCTGTTTATTTTTTAAAGCTTAAAATTGCATGATCTCATCTCTGTGTGCAAAGGAACTGAATTTTGATGAAGGCAACTGGTACATAATGGATGATTTGATATTGAAAGCTAGAAAAATTCAATAAATCTTCTGTCCACATACCCGACAAGTACAAGTCCTTTCTCTGATTTGATACTGATTATTTCCAAAATAGCGTGTCAAACTCGGATATATACTCACCATTCGGAGACTCAGAGGACATCACTTTAAACCAGAGTCGATACTTTGGAACAATTCCTGAAAATGCAAGTATTGGGACTGGTGTCGTCCAAGTGTTTGCCACGGACATTGATGAAGGACCCAATGGCGCCGTCACCTACTCCATCAATCGGCGACAAACGGATAAGGATTCCGTATTTCGTATCGACAAAAATACCGGGATGATCTCGGTCAACGGTCCGCTTGACTATGAGACCAAGGAGGCATATGAATTGGTTATTATCGCTCGGGACAGTGGGATACAACCACTGGAAACTACGGTTTTTGTAACTATCCGAGTTTTGGACTTGAATGATAACCAGATGGAAATAAATGTCAGCTTCTTTTCGGGTAAGTCTTACTTTTATTTTCAATTTCCTTAAAACAAGGTTACATAGAAAACGGAGAATTGAAACTAGCATGAGTTATGCTACCACTAATTTTACGTCTTCAACACAATATATGGCAGGGTTGTAATTAATAAATTTTTGAAAGTAAAGTATGCAGTTAGTAATTTAGATGAAGACTTAAGTAGAGAATAAAAGTGCTCAAATTGAGTTTTGTGGTACATAAAGCTTTTAGTAATAAGTAAGAGATAATAATAAAATGCAGCTCATTATAGATTCAGTCCATTCTTAAGAAGAAAGATGGAGTCGATTATCATAATGTATCCAATCCACAAGCAAACTAGAGATAGGCAAACAACTTTCATTAAAAAACCTGGAGAATGGATTGAATGAGAAAGTGACGAGTAAAGAATAAAAACCACTACTCACACCGAAACTATTACTCGTATACATATATTATGACCCCAGCAAAGGAAAACAGGGTGTAGTAGTGACCAGACCAACACTTTTTGCCACCTTGATTAACGATTAGTTTAATCATTTCAAGGCCATAAAAGCAGCTTTTTCTGTCAACACTTATTTGGCCAGATTGGAAAAAATGTTAAAGAAAAGAAAGGGTTTAGTTTAGCTGGATGGATGACCGATAGATAGATTGTTGATGGAGTGATGTGATGATGGCCCATGTCACATCAAGTATAATATCTTCACGAACATGAGAATGCCATTTGAACAAATCCCTTAATCCCTAATTAACCGTTGATACAACGTGTGTATAATGAACCCATCCCATCCATCGACATCCACTCTCACCATATACTAATATCATTATCCAACATCACTCATGAATGACTAAGAAAATTCATTCTCTTTGACATCATTTCAGGTGAATCCGATGACTCGCCTCCTAAAGTGTCTGAAAAGGCATTGGCCGGAGAATTTGTAGCCAGGATTAGCATCATTGACCCCGACACAAAGCAAGAGTACAACAATGTGAGCATCCTGCTGGAAGGTGGAGAAGGTTATTTTGGCTTAGAAACCGTCAACAGTGCTGTGTATCTCGTGGTAGGGTCTAAAAAGTTGGATCGTGAAAATAAACCAAGTTTCTCTCTAATGGTTGTGGCCAAAGATAAGAGTAATCCTTATCTTAATGCTTCGTCCAAGTTTACCATTTATGTCGAAGATGATAACGACACTCCTCCGACATTTGAGGTGGAGGAATATCATGCCTCTGTTTTGGAAATGGCTGAAACGGGTTCCGTCGTTATTCAAGTGAAAGCTCGAGATGAGGATTCGGGTGAAAATGCCCGAATTTTATATGAACTTGTCTCCAGCCCAGAAACTCATTCGAATTGGTTTGAAATTAATGAAGAATCCGGAGTCATCACTACAAAGTCTCATGTAGACTGTGAGATTGATCCTACTCCAATTCTTACCGTTTTGGCGAAGGATCATGGGAAGCCACCTCTGACAGGAAGTAAGTTCCCCTATTTTCAACAACAGTTTTTTCTCTCGTTATTATCATCAATCACGTGCAACTAGTAATATGCATAGAATCACAAATACAGCAGTTATTAGTTACAAAACGTAATTATCAACCACTGAAACCAAACCAGTGGTTCGCAAACTTAAATAATTAAGTCTTATTAAGCCTTACATTGTGGAGAAAGTTTTATTTTTTATTTTTGATAAGTTATGGAATGTAGTGTTGAGTTAACTTGACGCTTTCATACAGATTTTCAAGCGGAGTAAAATTATTTGCGTCAGCGTATACTGAATGCATCTAACTGGGACGCGTTTGCATGCGTACTTAACAGACGGTTAAAAAGAATTTATTTGGTTAACTGAAAATTTTTTCCAAAAAATATGACTTATTGTCGTTCAAAAGTTAATAAGAGTGCTTAGAAATGACTTAAATTTGTTCTCTATTATATGTATACCATAATAGAAAAGCAAAGACCACGGGGTCAACCAAGTTAGAACTAACTACACATTTCGCCATTAAGAGAGTCAGGTGTCCACAAACTAATCACCAAACATTAAACTAACTATGCAACTAATATTATGAAACATATAGATATTAATAAACTACGCCATGCAGTACCAGAAACTTAAAACCAAAAAAACCAAATATTCGGAATGTTTTGCTTGTCATCGAGAAGAAGATTTCTACTTCCAGTGACCTGTCATGCACCAGTAGACTCGTAGCAATTCTAACTATTTTTCTGTTGTATAAATAATAGTAAAATTTCATACACATCTTATGTTCTAAGATTAGGCTGACAAGTCATAAAAAACATAAAAAACGCATCTGTTCGACCTGTTACTTTATGCTATCTACTACAAAGGACGAAGTGTGTATTTCGCTTTTAAGGGAATACATAAAGAATTATTGACATTATAGTTGTAACAAACGGTTACAGAGACACTTGCGAAATAATCATTAATTATGACATATTCATTCAAAACCAGTAATAAGACAGTCAAATCATGGCAACACGAGTTTTTCCTAAAGCATCGTCGACTGATTTATGAATAACTACTTATAAAATTATCATTTAATTTTGACGTTATTTTCTTTTTACAGGTGCAACCGTGGTTGTCCACCTAATTGATATCAACGATACTCCAAGTAAGTCTCAATATTTTCTAAAAATATAATTGTATACTAATAATTTCTTTGAAACAAATGTGCGGTTCATCACTTTAAGTCCTTAATGTAACATTTTTAAAGGTGCATGTATTACAATTTAGTACAATTAAGTTGATTTTTTATCATGTGCGGTTCATCACTTTAAGTCCTTAATGTAACATTTTTAAAGGTGCATGTATTACAATTATGCCATTGTGGTGTGCAGTAGTGGACGTTGATTTTTTATCCACATAATAAAAAAGGCATCCCTCATGCTGCTCTGCTACCAGTATTTAGCAAGTGACACGAAAAAAGTGTTTTGTGTAGCAAGGTTAAAAAGGCTGGAATCAACAGAATAAGTGTCGAGCACAAGTTGTTTGTTGGATGAATTGTTTGCCTATTATTATTCTATCCAAAGTGTCAACTTTTATAATAACTTTGTCGGCATCATAAAGCATAACACCTACCTCACCCACCCACCGGTGTCCATATCTTTACTACTGTCACATAATTTGAGTTTGAGTGAGTTGTCCGATTTCATTCCCTCGTTTAAGCCTTTGGATAAAGAAAAGTCAATTTGTTCACACTCTTTATTTTTGCATTGAGTTGAGCCGACAATAAGAGCATGTGCCAAAAGTTATAGAAAGTTAAGTACACCTCATCACGGAGTACTTTGAGGGACACTGATACATTTACACTAAGTAATATACATAAGAAGTGAGAGCAATTGTAATGCACGTAATACCAAGGACAGCTTCTTATTTGGCTCTACATAAGTATATCTATGTATCTATCTATCTGGATAGTGTCAAAGTCAAAGGGCTTGGTGAGTTTGGTGTCGGTGTCGGTGCGGGTTCATGGGTGAGGATTGAATTTTTTATGACTTCTTGCAAAGCATTAATCTCAATCAGGTGTCATTGCTTTTCTAACGCCTTGCCTCATACACAGAGAGGATTTGTATCAAGTTAAAAGGGAAACAAATTCATGGAACTTGGGCAACTTGTATAAGCCACATGAGGTTGGTTGTTGTAACTCCAAGGGTGCCAAAAAGCTCTTTTCTTGTACGCACAGGTACAACACAATGGAAAAAGAGATTGAGAGGAACAAGAGAAAAGAAGAGGCAGCAGGCACGAGGTTGTTGGTTGCTTCCATCCATCCATTAGGGTAGGACAAGGAGATAACTGCATTTTTTAAAACCATGGCAGGTAAAGTAGTAGAAGAGGGGCGACAATAAATATCCCAGCTATGTCGACAACGACTAATCTTGAATAAAGTAAAACAATCTTGGAAGGAATGGCTTTTAAATGGCAATAAACCATTTCCACCTGAGGAATGGAATATGTAACCAGTAAGTTTGGTATTAAAACCAGTGCTAAATACTGGTAATATCCCCATCCACCATTACTTATAAACTCACTCACTCACGGTGGGGATCATTTCCCTGCGAGGGAGCTCATTTCATTGGGATTTACTCAATCCTGTAATAAATGTAATTGTGTAACATGATACAGAAAAGGACATGCATTCATGTGCACTTGACACTTGTTGCTATTTCTTAAATAACCTGCAGCAGCCAT
>JAAXNX010003364.1:0-10890 GCA_036491905.1 Folsomia manolachei
AGAATTAATTTCTCGGCAAATCTTCATTAAATTACATTTCTACGCCTTAGTAGTGCTCGAGTCAGAATAAACTCCGAGGTCATTCCGACGTAATTTCATGCTGAATCATTGTAAACTACACGATGTGAGATTTTTTTAAATGTGCCATGCAGTAAAAAATAAAGCATGTAAACGTTATTTCGAAAAAATCAACTGCAACAAAATATGTCAATTAATTTCTCATCTTAGTTTCATTCTCGTCGGCTCATTAATTTGCCAATTATTGGAGAAATGTTCTAAAATGCGGCAGCAAATTCCCACTTGTACTAATTAAGTTCACCTCATCTTGATTAAAGGATAAAGCTAAGATCACAGAAATTTAATTGGCTAAGATATATCCTCAGTAGACCGTGCAACACGAAACTGTAATTTAGTGCGTACCGATAAATTCCAGAGTACTGGACTGATTATATTTTCTCAACAACTTCCGTCATTATTAATCTCCGTTATCAAAGTTCATCCATATTTTGACGTGGTCACGTAATCCGATCATAATTACAACCGGTATCGGCATAATGACATGATGAGAAAAAGTGAGTCAGAGGGTTAATTGATGGCTAATCGGTCGCGTGTATGGAATAGTCCTTATCCAAACATATATAAGCGTGACTATTTGGGATTTGTGCAGTACTCTGTTTCCTGTGACTGACGCGTCGGGGTGATTTTCTCAGAATCATGAAGTCCATTTTAATTCTCTTTTTGGCTATTGTGGCCGTCTCCGCCTTTAAACGCAAATACGAAGATCGTTTTGTCGACTACGGTGTCTACATTATTCAAAATCGGGAATTCACGGGGGTACTTTCTAAACCTGATTAATCTGGGGGTGTTCTTTTTTACATTTTAATTGGTTTACTTTCTCAGGTTTTGACATTTGTGAATGACACTGACGCCAATGGCTATCCCATTTGGAAAGCTCCAGTAATTTATGAATTCAACTCCAATAGCTCTGCACAACGCTGGCGATTGGATGAATCTGGTAAACACTTTCATGAAATAATCTACACAAATTTTTAGAGTGTCCAGAAATTCATTGTCAAGTTATTCAATGATTGAAAATACTACTTTCGTCTTGTTTTCAGCCTTGTATACAGCTTTTGAAATCCGACCGACTAAGAATGAAAATTACGCGTTGGAGTATGTTTACGAAAAGGGAGTTCTAAACTGGGTACGTAAATCATTAGATATTATTATCGCTTATCTACAATGCCATTAAATCTTAAAACTTGAATAGCTCACCCATTGGGGAAACACCAAGTTGTGGTATTTAGGTATGTCACATTTAATTAATTGATGTATTACCACATTTTATACTTATTGGCATTTTTTATGTAATTACAGTTGATGCTGGGGATGAGCATACAATGATCAAACATAAGAGATACGATATTTGCCTGGAAGCTACAGGGTAATTAATATGAGCCATCAATTGATTTAACTGATTCTTGATATCGTGTTTTTCTATAAAAAGAAAATGACACTAAAAATGGAAATGCTAATCTTAATTTTGTTGCTAAATGCAGGAATCACGCTGCAGTTGAAGGTTTCATGTGCAGTGGCAAACCATCTCAACAGTGGCTATTCAAGAACACGGATGTACCAACAGTTTAAATTGCTGTCTTAATTAATTGTCTTATTATTGAAAATAAAAACCCTCATTTAATCCGTTTCCTTAAGTTGCGTTAAATTCATTTTGTTTTAAGTTACGATTTTACGAATTCTCTCAAGTTAATACGAATGTTCTAGTTTATTAAAGTTTGCCATACTAAAATTTAGCAACAGCGTCATTCTAAACGAAACGAAATTATTTATATGTTTATAATTAATGCTCTTTTTATAGATCCTCCAAATAGAGGTAAGGTTAAGATTCTTAACTTAAGAATACAGGTAGTTAGTAAATACTGAAACAACAACAAAAATGTAAAAGGAAAATGGCAAATCTTGCAAATAAAAAAAAACATTGGACAAAGTTGACAATTTCATACTTGGGTCAATAAATACTATCGCTTTTGCAATGATATGCTTAAATAAGTCCGACTTATCAAACTGATAAGTCGGGCTATGCAGCAGTTCCCATAAAACATTACAGACATTCCTCATCCGCAAAAAATGCATCAGGCTCCAGCTTCAAAGCATCTCGGAATGCTCTAGTCTTCATGAGCGTAGTCAAATTTCTAAATTAAAAAACAAATCACGAAACCGAATTAATAAAGTATTATAATTATAATATAAGTCAGCAGATGTCAATAAAATTCTCTTACCGAAGACAGAATGCATTGATGTTCATTCGAACATTCTTGTCCGCCTGGTGTCGATATGCAAGAATGCTGCATTGCCCAATGTTATCATTGCTCAAAAAGTTCATCAACACATTGAAGCAATGTGCTTTGAGGTCCCGTAGTTCAAACTTGTCAAAAAAGTTTATAATTTTATTGAGGAAATGAAAGAATAATGCAAACAATACTTTTTTAAATAATTTTTACGAGATAATTTTAAAACATAGAAAGTTACCTTGTCAGTAGCCTGGATCACACCGCAGAGCGTTTGGGGAATTGTAGTTTGATCAACAAGTGCAAATTTCACATTTCCAGAATAGACATAATCCAATATAATTTCCAGAATGTGCGGCTCGACATCCGGAATAGAAACAACCGCAATCATATGTTCAGAGTCTGGGGGGCTGTCCCCTGAAGCAGTTGTAAATTTTTGATACTGTGAAACAGAAGTGGTCGGTTTAGGCAACGTAGCTTCGAACATCCTGGCAAATGCAGTGGATCGGGCTGTCAGCAGTCAGCAACAAACATTAGTTTAATAATTGTGTTAACATAAATTGGTCTTGTCAAAAACTCGCTAGAAATAAAATTGGAATGTATTTCTCACTTGATAAAATTAGCTTGTGAACAGGAAAAACTTTTCCTTCACATTCCAAATGAACGTCAGCCGTTCCAGTCTCTGTCCGTAATCGATTTAAATCATAGGTGACAATTTTAGCAAAGTCATCTCTTATTTGTTGGGAGCTCTCAATGTCACGAGCCGCAATGTCAGCAAACATCTCAAATGACACTCGAATTTTCAATGTATTGTCCGCCAAAAAACGATGCTTTTCAGCATAAAGGACGTTCAAATCAATGATGTTATTCCAACCGAATTTATGACTTTGTTCTCCAAAGTCATAAAAGCACCCTGAATATAATAAAAATGCTTAGCTTGAGCAACCCTTTAATCATGATTGAACGTAAGTAAATTTTAACATACGAGCCTTGCGAAGGAGCTGGTTCCCATTTTTATCCATAATCATCAAAGTTGCTGCAGCATTAATAGCCTGACCTTGCCCACCGCAGACCTTAATCAACACAATGTGCCAATTCAATCGTCCAGTATTCTCAGAAAGCTCGAGTTTCCTATAACAGAAACATCCAGTTCATGCGCTTGACAAATTTTAATAAATCATGCCCAAAAAATAAACAAAAAGTAGCACACCAATCCGATTTCCGCCCAATTTCAGCTCCAGCAGAAAGTTTTTCCGACCTGAGAACCTTCGTTTTCCCAGAAGGATCTGCTCCAGTGGGCAACAATGGCGGAAATGCCTTGTCAAACTTAGTAATATCCCATTCCCAATCGTAAGCAATCCGACGAAGTGGCTTGACCTGAAGGAAAATAAAACACATGAGTAAAATCGTATTTCCAATGCAAATAATAATAAAAAATACAATCTTTATTCTAACCTGGCTGACCTTGGTCTTGTGGCTGATAACCACTTCATTCTTGTTCTTATGCTGCATAATGCCAATGCTACTCATGAGTGTCATTGTGGACGTTGGAGTCCCATTTCCACTGCCCATGGGGGTTCCAGGTCGAGATAAAGTTAGTCCCGTGACATCCACCATACTCCTGGATCCCGTGTTGCTGCTGGAGCAAGTCGCAGAACTTTCGGTTAAGCCAAGGTCAAATTTGGACGTTTGGTCGCCCTCGCTGATTGATTCCTGGGATGGATGCATCCTTCCAAAGTAGAGGTCCGCTGTTTGTAGGAGGCTGGGATAAATTTTGAAGTCGTCCCTGTTTTTAATATGTTTTTTGTACTTTACTAAATGCAATTCAGCGAATGAATAGTGTAACATCCTTACTCACTTGTGTACGAAACGAGGAATGTTGGATATCCTTAATTTGACAATTTAATTAATTGGGATTTAAAATAGTTAAGCTTTTGAAAATAAAAGCGAACTTTTTCTTTAAAAAGTGAACCTACGTCGCACCAAACGGACAAACACGCTAGCAGCGAATGAAATTGAAGTTGGCGCTGGACTTGGGAAATGTGCGACGTTGAATTTTACTTTCTCCTGGTCACTTTCTCCTGAAACGCATTTCATCCTTGCTTCTCAATAATTTATTGGAACTATTAAGTGCCGGACGAAATAGTTGATAAGCATGAGCAGTGATATGACCAATTATTTTATTGCTTGTCAGCCAGTCATTGAAAAAATGTCTTATAGTCAGTCCTGTCACAGGACTCCTGTGCCTGTCCTAGATTAAAGATAAGTAACAACTACTACATAGAAAGGTAGGGGAAACTATTTTTCTCCATTTTCGAGCATGTATGAAAAAGTCTATATTGACGGATGGAAAATTGTGTAATAGTTTTGTTCCGCAATGGTTTACGTAATATATCATAAGCATGCATAATAAGAAGGTACATATTCATATACATATTCATGTCAATTTGCATGCAAGTTTGACTCCTTCAAGCTGTATAACTCAGAGACAATTTTTGAATATGTTTACACAAGCTTTCGATAAGCCTTTTACCAAAATCGTATAGTAAAGAAAATTGTTATAAACAGCAGGCAATTATAAACCATGCGAATGAAAGAAAATATGCGATGGCTAGAATCTAGATTAATAAAGCATTGTAAACTTCCTTGAATTAAGTTTGGCTGGTCTCACATTGACATTCAAGCAGTCCAAAGTAGATTAATTTAACATAATACAGGTCTGTCGTTAGCTGCCTGGAATCTGGTATAAAATGCAACCATTATAATTATGATTTTACGTAAGCACTTGTCCAACTCTTTCTCAAGGTCAACTCTTGGCTGGACTAGGTCCGATTCTGCAGCTTGTTCATCTCAGTTAGAAATTAAGTCCTGCCCTTTGTGGAAAAATGCCTGCCTTAATATCCCCCGACGCCTACAACGAATTTGAAGGAGTCTGGAAAAACTTTCGATTCCGAAGAATTGAGCCACAAGACCATGACGCTGTGTTTGCCCACATCAAAGAATGTTTTCTACGGGATGAGCCCACTTGTGCCCTATTAGGATACAGCCAAGGGTTGGCTGACGACTTTTGTCGCATTGTGGAAGTAATGCTAAGGGATAAAATGAGTTTCCTGGCACAAGACGTTGAAACTGGAGAAGTGAGTGTTCTCGTGTAACACATTTTATTAATATTGCAATCTTTTCACGGAGTTTGTCAAACATGTTGTTCTCAGATAGCTGGTGTTCGCGTTACATTTCATCACACAAAGGACACATCATTTGACAATGTCAAATTCGTGTCTGAATCAGGAAAAAATTTAATTAAGCTTGTGGGGGATGTTGAAGAGATGGCAGACATTCAGAACAATTTGGGCGATGACAATTGGGCGGAATTATTTCTCACGTCCACGTCGCCAAAATTCAGGTTAGAGCGCACGTTATTTTATCGGCATAACGTAAATATGTCATTTTATGCTACACTTTTTTTTGCAGACAACTTGGGCTTGCAGGAGAATTTTACACAAGATCAATCGCATTCTTAAAGAAAATTGGGTTTAAGAATGTCATTGTGATTGTTTCCAGTCCCTATACTCGTATGGCTACAAGCAAGTTAGGATTCACAGAGTTGTCCTGCCTCAATTACATCCATGTGATGGGATCTGATGGAAAGCCCATGTTTTTTAAAGGTCAACTTAATAAAGAGCATTTTGCTTGTTGCAAAGTTAAAAGAATTGATTGAGTAAGGCTATGAACTTTCTGGATTACTTTTATTTTAAGTTGGTAAAGATCCTCTGTATATCTATGTGTTTTATGGTTATTATAGCATTCGATCAATAAAATATTAAACTCTTAATAATATGTGATACATAGCTCATGAATTTGTGATGGATGCATACATGTTTCTTTACTTCACTAACCAATTGATTCCATAATTAGCAATGGAATGTAAATGTAGGAAGCTCAGAAAACAATACTCATTCCCATAAAGCAACACAAAGGTAATAATTCATAAGCATCATGACAGCAGCCCCAACAGTTGCTGGTCTAACCGGGGACGGTCCTAATTTCAACGACACGAGTCGAAGCGTCCTTTTTACTTTGATAAACCTTTTTCTCATTGGAGACTCAACCTGTAAGAAAAGTTGAAACTGTCGCATAAAATTTTCAGAAGCCGGTGCCACTCTGGACATGAGGGAAAATAGTCGGAAAATCATATACAGACAAGCCTGTTGAAATTCAAAATGTTGTATAATCTAAAATAAGTTGAGAAAGGGTAAGAAATATTGATTTTCTTACCAATGCGTCTTCAGTATACCTTTGAAGTTAAAAACATTTTTAGGTTAATGTTTTGCATACAATTTATAACCAACATATAAGTTTGCAGAAGTAAGTTATCTGCATTCATACCACATCACTGTTGCAACATCAAAGTCCGTCAACCTTAAAATCTGAATCATCATGAACACGTCTGAAATAAATTGACAATATCCGATGAAATGAACTCCCACAATCCTGTTGGAACACCAGTCATTCAGTAAATCCGACAAAAGCATCAACTTTCGATAGTCTGCCAATAAGACTTCAACACTGATATACTCCACTTGAGTCCCTTCCGGATGTTTCTGGGTTTTTTTGCTGTTGTCTTCTGAATCCGAAGCTACGTTTAAGGCACCCAGTTCCAAATCCCAAATATGCCTTCGTTTAGGAATAGACAAGTTCTTCTGCAAATCCTCTAAATTTAGTGGGAAGTTTGGGTGTAGTGTGGACAATGCCTGGCTCATGCCGTCTAATGTGAAAGTAAGTTCAACTGCATTAAGAGAACTAATCGTAACAATGCTTAAATATCCTGTCCAAGCCTGCCACCTAGAAGAAGGTCACACAAGGTCATATATTCAAAAGTGTTGGATTTCAACTATTTACAAGCTAACAACAAATTAAGTCGAAATAAGATTTACATGAAACAGATTTCATGAAGTGTGAACACGGTGAGGAGCCAGGCGTTGTCCCGTTTGAATGCGGAATAAGTGTATACAAAGTATTTTGGGTCGGATAGGAATTGTCCCCCAATCATGATGCAACCAAAGACCAATATCCCCCTTTAACGACAGTGTTCAAAATAAAGTGTAATATAACTATTGACCGGAACCCATACACT
The DNA here is from genome assembly GCA_036491905.1 of Folsomia manolachei. Taxonomy (NCBI): domain Eukaryota; kingdom Metazoa; phylum Arthropoda; class Collembola; order Entomobryomorpha; family Isotomidae; genus Folsomia; species Folsomia manolachei. The sequence continues at coordinate 7,441 of JAAXNX010003364.1, forward strand.
ATGTTTAAGTATAAAACTTACGTGTGTAGAATGAAGGTGTACATATGAATGGCTTTGCTTTTCTTTTTAAGGTCATGAGGCTTCCCTAGCTTCTGATATATTTCATTTTCCAGTTTCCACAAACCAGCGAGTACCTGCAAAATAAATGACAGCATTTGTTGTACCATGCATGGGCCATCTAAGTTTGTATGGAATAGTAATAATTAATGTTTAAATTCTACCTCATAAAGAGGGTACGTCTTCATGTAAAATGCGAGTTCTTGAAGGATCTCCATGCACATCAACATCCACAACAGGGCAGAAATCATGTCCAAGAATTCGATGGGTCCAAAAAATCCAAAAACGAGAAATAAAAGATAAATGAATTTAAACAGCGTATTGCTGGCAAGGAAAATGTACAAAATTGTTCGAATCGGCCCAGCACGGGAAAGACGATATTCTCCAGTTTGATCTTTCTCCACGGTGGTTAAGCTAACTTGAACATAGCTCAAAATGTTGATGAACCATCTTTGGAAATCAGTGAATTCGGTTGATGAAGCCATCCTTGTAAGTGATTTTACTTTTTTTAATAATAATATTTTAGAAGTTTATGTATGAAACCAGCAAAGCTCAGCAATAAACCCTGAGAACGCAATATGGTGAATTTATTTCTGCAGACTTTGGAACATTTTAAACTGTCTCAAAGGCTTTGAAAAAGTAAGCCCTACAGATATTCCAAGCACACAAGTCACAAGTCTTCTGCAGGAATTTTGAAAACATGCAAAGGGTGGACCAGCTTCGAAAGACTGACCCGAGGTCAAAATTTGACAAGATTTGCTATTTCTTTCCTAGTGGTTAGGGAATGAGTGCATTAGTGTCCAGCAAGGAGAATAATTTAAGAAAAAGTTGAAGGTTAAGTGACAGAACATAACTCTGTGTGCCCTTATTTGTCGATATTCATTTTGTTGAAGATTGAGCATTACAATGGAAGATGAATAAACAGTCCGTAAGCTGTGGTTGTCAATTAGCCTTAATTCGCTACTATGAAATGTCAATATCATTGTAGTGTAGTTGGAACAAAGTTGACAAGATGAATGTTTAATGTACAAGTCATTGCTGGTGTAATAGTGGTGTAACCGATTCCGAAGTTTCTAGTAATCCAACTGCAAAATGACATTTAGCATATCGGTCGAAACTTTTCCTAACTTTTGAGTTCAATAAGTCAAAACATCACACAGAAGAAGAATAGGTGTAATTGTTTTATTTTACATGTATACAACCTAAATTATATTACATTTTTTATTTGATTTTTTATATATCGGTACATAATTATAGGAAGACTTACAGATTATAAATGATAACGTTAATCGAACGACACAATGGCAATCCCCAGTTGATATCCTTATAAATAATTTATTCCTCACTCTTTAAATTTATCTTTTAATAATTACACAGCTAATGCTCCTCTCTTTTTGATGTTGATTGTTTGCTTGTTTGTTACTGCATTTCATACTTTTAATTACATGTCCTTGTAAAGTAGATTGTTTTGTAATTGGTTTGATGTCATTTAAATATCAGAACGATGTTAAACTCTAAATTGATGTGTGACTTTTTTCTCTTAGTAAATAAACTCGAGTCTCATTATGAAAAATAGTCGAAGGTACAATTGATTTTTCTTTGGCATTTGTCTGTGTCTTTCTCTTTTTGCACCTGTGTGAATATCGTTGTTCCTATACAAATGCTCATTTGATGTTGATTTTATTAAAATGTTGTTACAAAAGAAAATGGATTTTGGATGGATGATACTTATTCAAATTGATTGATTGAAAGTTTTGAATCTTGCATTTCTTCAAAGAAATAGCTTTATATTATTGTTACCGTGTTCGATATTCAAATAACGGTACTGCGATGACTGGATGGCTGGCATTTATTAATATTAAGCAATTTCAATAGTATTGCTTAATATCGACTACGCCGGCTACTAGAGACTGCTCCGGTTGGTTGAATTGACCTCGGAGAGTATCCATAAGTCTCTGAAATTGTTCAGAATTTTACAGTGATTAGTTCAAATGCATGTCCAGTTATTCCTGAGTGATTATGATATGAGAATGGACCATACCTCGACTGACGGGCTGGTATCGGTAGCCAGGAGCTCGGATTCTTGCATTTGCATCTTCCGTCGACGCTGTGGGAAGCATGTCGTCAAACATTCTTGGAAACACGTCGGGCATCTCAGAAAATGGTCGACGACGGGATGTTGACCCTTCTTCAGCTCGCATGTCTTCTGTGCCTGTTTAACGAGAAATATGCACAAATTAAGAGTATTTCATGATGAATAATATTTATTTTTTTTTAAATAGGGCAAAAGACTTTAATTGAAGGCAATGTCAGTAGATAGATAAACCAGGTATTTGTTTTTATAAACTAATGGGCATCCTTGACCAAATTAAAAACTTCTCAAACTTGCATCTGAAAATATATCTACATTTCATTGACATGTTTGGCACCAGGATCAAAAAGCAGAAGATACTCGTCTAGCTAGAGTTACGAGGAAATGCATTTTCACTAAATTTTTAACCCTGACTATTTGAAGAAAAATAAACTCTTGCCAAAATGTGCAAGGTTGGTGCGTCCAGGTATAGTATTATGGCTCATCCTTGTCATTCTGTATTATTTATCAAAATTTTCAATTAGTGCATTTTCACTAGGTTGAAATACTTAACGGAATTTAAAAAAATTGTACTTTCAAGTATATGCAAAAATACATGTAATCGTATTTTAATTTCTTCAACTTTTCAACACATTGACACCTTCCTTTCACAGTTCGTTTAAAATTGCATTTAAATTTTCATTTAGGTAAACGGTTACTTTACATGTTGAATTAGAATTGTAAGATTTGGACACAACTCCATTGTTCCATTAATTTTGGCACCAAGAAACTCATTCAGCGAAGGTTGAACATATTAGTTGCCAAAAAGACAATGGCGTTGGTCGTTGAGAAAATTCATTTCACGGGTCTAACATTTCCAACACATTCAAATTACGCAACCACGTCATAATTATATTAACAATTTAGTGAAAACTATCTAGTCTCCTGCCAATGTTTAGCGTTTAACGATCTACTGAGCCATGTAGTTGTATTCTAGAAGGAATAATTACCTTCATTTATTCCTAAGTACAAAACTCGCTCATTACGAGTGAATGCCAACATTCGGCTAAGACTTTCCTTGAACTTTTCCTTAGCCAAGTTTCCTCTTCGGCATCGTAGTGAATTTACTGGAGATTGGAATGCAAACCCTTGCATGCCAAATGTTTTTTTGTTCATTGTACAAAAGTAGCAGCGATATGTAGTCGTATGTAAAATAAAAAAACTTCACAAAGACAAAATCGCATTTACTGATCTCATCCTATTTGAATATCTTGGAAATGTTGAACCGAATTTGATTTAAGATAAGCTAAGTCAAGAACTTA
>JAAXNX010003365.1:0-10889 GCA_036491905.1 Folsomia manolachei
TATTTTGATAGCCTCAAATTCGCAAATTCTGCCCTTCTTCAAGAAAAAATGAATCTTTTCCCCTGAATGATTATATGAACGGAACAAAAAATAAGTTACGCTGTCCAAGTCAGGAAGAGTGAATATTATTATCTCGACAAAATAAAATTATAAAAATATCCAGTTTTTTTTAAACAAGACTCATCTCTTTCATGTAATTTGTCAAGTTTAGCATTTTTAGGAAAGTCACTTATCCCATTTAGTTCTTTATCTTTTCCTCTGTCCAATTTAATTAAAAACGTCTCCATCCTGTTTAAGTTATGCTGATTACTTCCTACAAAAATAGAGGAGACAGCAGCCAGCCAGCTCATAAATCTAAATTTCAGCCTCATCCCCTCTTGAGTCGAGTGATTTTTAATTTCTATTCAAAACCAAGTTTTCTCCGAGCTAGATTACAATGTGGCAAGTTTGTGTATATCCAACTTGGATACGAGCTGCAAGATGTTTTGCGTGCATATTTTTTGCAAAACTTGAAAAATGAATACGAAGCTGGAAATGCTTGATTTTATTCCGTGTCGCATCTGCTCGCTCTTCTGTAATGGCTCATAAAATAACGCACTAGGACACATGACTGGATGTTAGTCTCATTTGCGTAATTACAAGGTATCAAAATATCAAGTGTTCCATTAACTTAATCAAGACACGAGTCTGTGAAGATAATTAAATCGTTATCTCTTAGCAAGAGAGACTTACCTTCTGGGGACGCAATATTGAGAGAAAGTTGTGGACGATCTTCTCTAATTCCCAACAGAACCATTTCCTTAATCCAGGAAATGTTTACTGGAGAACTGACCTCATCTGGGTGACATATTTCCGGAATGATAACATTAAATTCGACATCGGTCCTAGGTCTGGCCAGTGTCTTGGTGAGAATAAGGACGGGACTGTAAATTAGAAGGACAAGGACGACCAAGGGTTGACCCATCTTTGTATTGAAGTCTTGTTTACTTTACATTTACTGTTATTGAGACGACAAGGGATTTCTTGGAGTCATTCTTAATTTAGTTCACTTTGCCTTGCTTCACTTAATGACATTACGAGACTTGGGTGTAGTCTATAAGCACACATTATTAGCCTGATGTTTATTTGGGTTGAGAATTGATCACTTTACGACACTCGTAATGTTTCCATTCTTTTATTAGAATTTAACTTGCCCTTGTTCCTCGCTTTGCTGTTATTTCTTGTTCAAATATTTTGCAATTCGGTCCCAATTTTACATCCAGTCTTCAGGATATTGCTGGTTGGGAGGATCACGATCGGTTGGTGAAGGGATGAAGTGACGTTGATGGGCGTAATTGCAATTTTGTGGCAGAATTTCTGTTAGAATTTCAATCATCTATTTTGATTTGGCGTCGGCTTGTGTGTGTTAAGCTCCCGGCTATTCCTGTCCAAATCGTTCCTTCCTGTACAAGGAAATTAAAGGGAAACAATCAAACTTTGGGCAGAGGAAGAATCGGTCAATAATGTGGTTCAATTATTGCTTGAAATCGTTTCAAACTCCGGAACTATAAGCTTTAGAAATCTCACTATTTATGGAAGTTTTCTATTGTTGTATTTTATCCAATTTTCTCAAAATATTTACAATCCCTCACTTCCTGCCGACCGGATGCAGAATTTAACTCTGGCAAAGAAAAGTATGGACAATGTTTTCTCTCATATACCGGAATTATAAAGAATCTCCGATAAAAGAACTTCACCATACTCCAGCAAATATCAGATATCAAAGAGAAAGTCGAGCACCATGCCATCATTTCCACTCACCCGGCATTTTCCCAGCACAGCCAAACCAAACCACATCTAAAATTTTGTGGGATTTCTCCCTCCCACAGGGTTATCAAGGGAAAGAGAAGCTGGAAATTTTGTGAGGGTAATGAAATGTCAAAATATATTTTTGAAGTGGTCGCCGCATGGAATTTTAAATTGCTTTAAATACGAGATTCTTTTAGTGTAAATTGTCAATCCTAATTTGTAGAGTGTCATCCCTACTGGTTGTTTGTGCCAGACAGCTTTCCCAAGAAATAATTGGGACTCATGCCCGTAATAATAATTCATGAACCGCTCCAGTTCATGTCAGGATTACAGTCAAATTCTGGGTTTAGACTTTTTGCCGAATGAAAATAAAGTGACACCAGGCTAAACTTTCTCCAACCGTAACTAACCCTGTCATAGATATTGGAGCTGCAATTTGACAAACTTGAGTAAAGTACTACTTGAAACCCGGACATGACCAAGTTATCCATGACTCTGTCCATTGGGACGACAAGCAATATTTACTGGAGCACGGTAAGTGAAATGGATTCACCTCAACCAAACAAACAACTTAATACCAATAGCAGCTCTCAAGTAATTATTGTTTTGAACTCGGCACAATTCACTTACTTTTATCCTCGCTTACGCAAGCAAACCCTGTTTGGAATAAAGTTACTCGTCGAAATGAATCCGGACTAAAATATTCATAACCACGTATCGAACCAGAGGTCACAATATATTGGAGAAAAGTAAAAGTAAATACTACACAATTTACAGGAGCTGACCTGCTTCGTATAAATGTCGCCTGACCTCGTTTCACATTTTACTCGTAAGTTTGAAACGGAAAGCATGGACACCGGGTAATGTCAATATTTGCAGTTTTGATTAACCCATATTTGCACATTTCAAGTGGCAGATTTATTAAGATACACACCTCAAATCAAACGACTCGATTAAGCAATTCAAACAAAGGCCAGATACACATCATGATACGCAATAATGCAGAATATACAATTTGCAGAAACCGGTGAAGAAACCGGATAAACTTTTTCTTACCTCAAGGAAGGAAACTAAAAAGGAAATGAAATGGCTTCAGCTCACCTTCAAATGAAAGGTTTCAATACTACGGACTAGCCAAGTAAGTAGTCGATACTACATATCACAAAATCTATTGACATTATTCGATATCGATATTCATTCAGTCACTTCCTTTAAGTCGAACCTTGTTTATTCTGTTGAGTAACTTACCTTTGGGTAAAATGTAGTTGTGCAGAAATGAGAGTGGATTACAATAGGGCTGCGACTGGGATAGGTAAGTTAGTAGAAAGAGGATTTGGGAGATTAATGCTTTCTAATGCACTTACTCTGTCTTAACTTTAATGTCTTGTTTGGCCCAAGGTGTGGTTCCATTTGCTAAGCAGATAAATCCCATTATTTTCTGAATACTGTGGAAAAAGGATGAAGCCTTTTTTTACTTAAAACTCTAAACGTGTTATGTATCTAGATAGATAGATAGTNAATACTGTGGAAAAAGGATGAAGCCTTTTTTTACTTAAAACTCTAAACGTGTTATGTATCTAGATAGATAGATAGTAACTAGAATCGATCACTTTCCATTGCATAAATCTTTAATCGTGACTAAAGATTTAAGTAGCGTTTAAAAGACTAATCCTGTTTCTTGCTGAAAGAGATTCCGTGCCTTATGAATGAATATCTTCAATGCATTTTATAATTGAATAAGCCAATTCATTATCATATTGGCATTTAATCGATATCCATAAAGATCAATGAAATACTACGATAACTCTTCATTGCCAATTATCATAATGCGACTACACGTCCATCAAACAAAGCTCTCCGACTAATAAGTTGCCTTGTATTTGGACAAAAACCAAAAGTATTATGATAATTTCTTAGTTCCAGTATCCAAAAATAGGCAAACTAAATGAAAAGAAAGCTAGTCCGCTGGGAAATATGTTGGAAGTTTTGCGCAAAACAAGCCAAGCCGGAATGATGCAAACCATAAAAATTAACCACTTCCAGGCAAAAAGAGAAAGCAGAAAACATTTAATCGATATCCATAAAGATCAATGAAATACTACGATAACTCTTCATTGCCAATTATCATAATGCGACTACACGTCCATCAAACAAAGCTCTCCGATTAATAAGTTGCCTTGCATTTGGACAAAAACCAAAAGTATTATGATAATTTCTTAGTTCCAGTATCCAGAAAAAGGCAAACTAAATGAAAAGAAAGCTAGTCCGCTGGGAAATATGTTGGAAGTTTTGCAAAACAAGCCAAGCCGGAATGATGTAAACCATAAAAATTAACCACTTCCAGGCAAAAAGAGAAAGCAGAGAAAAACTTGTCATAAAAGACCGAATCCGGATTACAATCAACGCGCATTTATAATTTGCTACCGGTGACATTTCCTTCTTATGTCTGCACAGCACTTTGACTCAATTGAAGAAGGAAACCACAACAAGCTCAGCCTTTCTTTCATAAACCATAAAACTTTCTCCAGCAGTCGAATGTTTTAGTCAAACACTAGAAATGGAGGCACAAATAAAAGCTGGCCTTTGGGAATGGGCTGGTGTTTCCTTCTGCTAAATGCAGGCAGTGCTCCAGTAATTTTAATTGTACCATATAAACGGAAATCCAGAGTATTGTGGATTTTGTTAGTTTGGTTTTATTTGGGCAGTGGTAACGCTTATCTGGGAGAAACTAGTTGCATTTACAAATGGGATATGCAATTTACTAAGCATGTTTTCAAGGGAGAGGAGCTACAAACCTGCAGAAATGAAAATATATTCTATCACTGACAACAATTCTTTTGTTAGTCAAATCCTACAAAATTCATACTTTAGACAAGAATTAAATCAACCCTTCTTTTTAGTGCTGGAGATATTTTCTTAAATTGAAATTCTTCATTATTCCCATTGACACAAATCTCATAAAATTTTATTGTAACCATCCTTCTTTCCAGTAAATTATCTCCGTCCCACTTTCTCCTCTCTAATCACAAGGATCATTGATTTTTCTCTAGTAAATTACGTAAAAAATTTGCATTTCAATTTCCACTGTCACCTTATTTTTAGCAAGGTTGCAAAATTCCGAATGATTTTGATTTCGTGGTTTTGGTTAGATATAACCTCGAACCTTCTCCAGCTCGTAAAGCAAGTTGAGTAGAATTCTGTCCGTAAAATTACTTCGATTCAGTCAGAACCTAAATTCAGACTCGGGTGTGGTTTCAATTTAACGTGTAACAACTGGTGGCTGGACGGAACGGAAGTGGTGACATTATTCATATTCACCCAATCTGATACCAAACCAACAGAACTCTTCTCTCAAATATACCAGAACCAACCCACCCACGGTCCAATTTCTATGTCAATGTGTCGTTAAGTTGATGCAATGCCATGTAAAGTGAAAGCAACCAACTCTCTACCACATCTGTCTACTTCATTCTCATTCGACTTTCTCTTCTAAATAAAGCAAAATGAATTCAGTCCCAAGTTTTTACTAAAAAAATGAGTTGGAACACTGGACGGAAAGTACATCCATATTTAAGTGAGTGGTGTGTTCACCATTCTTTATTGAATCTCTTTACAAGTACTTTACTTTCTCCTTGAAGTGGTTTTGAGGGTATGAAGGAAAAAGACTTTCTTTTATGACAATCCCAGCTCCACATGTGTTTACGGGTTATTGAAACACTTTGGACAATACCAGATTTCTCAGGGACTTTATTTGAAGCTTCGCTTTCTTTTTTGAAGCAATAACTGAGTATTCAATTTTACTGGCATGCTGTGAATACACCTCGTTTAAATGAGTGATTAAGGGACAAAAGATATTTTTTGGGAGCCCTCTTTACAAAATGCATGCTATGTCTGACATGATGTGGCAGAGTTATCCATAATTTTTCGGGGACAATTCCATCCTTTCTCCCTCGTTTAGTTACAATGGAACAATACAATACTGCATAAGTTAGACTGACATTTGATGGGAATGAATAGGAAGAGGAATGGTGAAATAATTTTAAAAATTCCGATGATATAAAATCAATAAGGATTGGTTCAATGGTACTTTGCTGGTAGTTGCATTTTTATGGGTTTGGAAAAGTAGTGACCGCATGTAGTCAGGAACTGGAAAAATGTTGGTACTTGGGCATTATAAATTATGAGAATTACATGCCCAGAGAGTAAGTATGGAAGGCATGATTAAAATACAGAGACATTACATAGTACGGAGATTGACTAATAAACCGGAAGGTGGGTGGTTTGACTTTGGGATCAACATCATGTGTTAATACCATCCATTATCACCTGTGAAAGGTGTGGTAATTGAATAATGGTGTATGTGCGTGATGCTTAACGATTTGTGGATTACGTTGTTATTGCCCACTATTCAATGGTGAAAGTAAAAATTTAGTGAGGGATGCACTCTGTGAAATAAATCGTAGTTTTTTATGATTTTTTACACCTTCATCATTAGACTTTTAACATTGAATTAAATACTGGACATACCGAAAATCTGAAGTGGACATGAAATTGCACTAATCAAAGGAAATATGTAACTTACTTCCCTGACTTATTTTTGAATCAAAGCAAAAGTCTTTAAAACTGGGCTTTGTTCTACAAATAATCTAAAACAAAACCTTCATCTGTTCTTTCTTCAGATTTTTCAAAGATTTCTTTAGCTGAGGCTGCTCGACTTTCATTTCTTCAGTGAAGCTGATTCAGTAAAGAACAATAAACAAACTTTTTATTGAACTGTTGATACACTTGTGTTGGATGGAAAAAGGTTCACAAAAAAGAATTTTGCTACAAGAAGGAAACAACTATTCCATTGCAGAAGGCGATGAGAACCAATTCCGCTAAGTAAACATAACAAGAAACATCTAAAAGAAGAGGAAATGCATCATGTACAAGTTTGTACAACTACATATTTGCTTAGGTAAATCATACATAACCTCCAAACGATGGGTTCCTTGTGATCCCAACTCTTTTAATACTTGCAATTAAAAATTTATGGGGAAGATAAAAATAAAAAAGATAAATTGATGGATTAGCAGCAATCTTGCACAGATAAGTAAATGTTTCCATTTGTCTCATGCTTGAGGTGTGCTCGTTTTACATGATTCCATCAATTACTACCCGGATTCATTACATTTTCTAACCTTATTCTGATGAGACTAAATAAAATAGTTTTCTTGCACTAAACTTTTTTTTCGCATTTCCTGCATTTACCTATTTTGTGACTCTGCTAACTTTCTCCTCCATTTCTATAAATTGCATCTGAGCATCCCTGATTGAATAAAGTGTATTTTGTATCCTGCCCTTGACTCGATGAACTAGTGTTGCCATTATCAATTTATATCTAAAGTGATCCCGACAACCCAGACAAATTCAGACTATCAAGTTAGACCTAAGTGAAAACAGAGGAGATGACAGTTCCAACTAAATTGGAAACAGTGCACCCAGTAATATACCAACAAGGTAAAAAGACATCCAGGTCACCTTATCCTCCCTTAACTAACAGAGCAGAAACAGGCAAAGTGATCATATTCAATTTCAGGAAACTAACCAACCTTCATTCTTTACTCAGTGGGTTACATGAAATGGGTGGGTGTGGAGTTATCGATAAGTTATCGTTATCATTCGACACTGTCGAATGAAACCTATCACCATTTGCACCCAATTGTCTCAAAATCCCCAAAGCTTTCTCCTCTCCGTCTTTGTTGCAATTTTGGCCTTTGCAGTTTTTTAATCTTTTGTTTAATCGACTTTTGTTGCTTTGTCTTGGGAAGAATGACAGACTTTTAACTTACCCTGTGGCAGAACATCTTAAATCAGCTTAGAACACGAAATTCCTTTATCTTACTCCCATTTTTACATCGTAATCAAGATGGTAGCTTTACTGTGGGAAATTTTTGTGCCCCTTAAGCTACGAAGTTTGAAGGACAAGGGAGAACAGAATTCAGTGTCTTTTTGGACGCAAGGATAAACGAATTAAGATTGAACTTGATGTTTTGAAACACGTAAATAACTTGTCCGTCGATATTGGTTTTGTGCAACTTGATTAAAGTAGATTGGAGGTAGGTCATACAGTTTTTTATGTTAATATTGTTTGTGCTCAGATGCAAATTCAGATAGTTTTCAAAATAATCTGGTTCTGAATGGATTTTTCCTTTACTAATTTCACATTTTTTTAGTACATATTCACAAATGACTTGGTACACTCAAGGAACTAAATTTATACTTGGTAAACTTGGCACTGTTCAAATGAAATGAGTGTCGTCTCATGATGAGATTGAAGGGATGCAAACTTTTGTTAGGATTGCCTTTCACCCAGATTGTAGGTTGTTCACTCTTCCGAATCTTGGAGAAAACTACCCGGGTGAGACTGGGTGGCAGGGTATATACCAGGATTCTGGTGAAAGTTGGAGTTACTTCTGATAAAGGGAGAGTTTTCCATGTAATATTTTGAAGCTGTTTCATTCGTATAAGGAAACGCTGAACGTTTAAGAAATTAAATCTTATGGGACTTGATTTGTTAAAATTTAGAAATTTATTTGTCATTCTAAAGTACAATTTCAGATAAAACGAGTCGTTTTAAACGACGAATCAAATAATTTCCAAGTGGTTCTGGTTTTCACTTCAGTTTATCCAAATCTTTTAAAGATACATCAGGTTTTTGTTGCGGGAGGGGTTTTGGCTGTAAAGTAATTACAGTTTAAGCATTTTAATATGCAGGTAATTAGCTTTCCTAAATAATACCTGTGATGGGTCCGGTTTCCACGCTATCATGTAAATTATTTGAAAAGTTGCAGGTATCGTGCCATCTTCATTGCCGTACATTTCTGCAATTTCATTTAAAAACCTTCAAGATTAAGACCTTCATTAGTTCATATTTTTGATTGATGCATCATACGTTGATAAATGGACGCCGCTGCAAATAAAGTGTCCTTATTAATTCTAAGTTTCCTTGTCCAATTTGCATTATTTTCTGCCATCCCTTTCAAATCATCCATCAAACTCGAAGATGGTGGGGTAGCCAACTTTTATTTCTTGCGTGTCCTGCAATTAAATTACAGTTTAACTCCAGGATAATTGTCAGTTCAATAATTCCTTCTTGATTTCTTCATTTTAAACGCACAATGGTCAACATCGTAAACCCATTAATTGTCAGTAATCCACCAATATCCCGAATTTCAGCAAATGGCGAGATATGAGATCCCATTCCCTTAAAAATTCAAGACAAACGTTACAAAATGACGACAATTTTCTCTGCAATTACTGTTTCTGCTGTTCTTACCCCTTCCCTCTCCAATTCTGCGAGTTGGAGGGCACACCTCAATTCGTAAAGCGTTTGACAACCAAACATTGCTCCGATGAAGGCTCCATCCGGTTTTAAACACTTTTGAATATGAGCAAATGTTTTAGGCAGATTATTCACCCAATGTAAGCTACCAAATAAAGACATCAATTAGAACACTCTTAAGATTAGTGTGTTATCCATAAATTAAAAGTACCAACTTTAGACTAGAGACGACTAGATCAAAGGAATTATCTTTAAACGTAATATTTTCTTCGTCCATTAAAACTAGCTGGGTAGGAACATCCGGAGGTAGTTCAGCTCCCTCTAAATTTTGTTGACACCCATCCGTGGCGACTAAAGAACCCACGACGCTCTATAAAACAAAGCAAGCCACATAATTAACTAATTGATAAGCGCTTATCATAAGCGATTCCCGACATAATAACCTTGTAATTACTCACACTATTAAAATGTTTCATGACATATCCCTTTCCGCAGCCGAGGTCCAGTACGGCACTCAAGTCTCTTTTGATATCTATCACTCGATCTGCCAGGATGAAGCCGATCTATTCCAGAGAAACAAACCAGGTTAGTTAATCTTATCGAAATTAATGGCTTATCATCATTTTTAAGTGACAACTCACCTCATCCTTAAGATAATCAAAAACGGGACCGGAACCACTCCCAGTTACAAGCTCATGGGCTCGCTGACGCTGTAGGAGTTTCGCCTGGCGATCGAAAACATTAAGATAAGTCGGTTTGGAGGGTGCGGTTGCAGGAGAGGTCGCATAATTCCGATAAGAACTTAAACTTGCGCTAATGGAGCAATTCCAACAAAGTTTGGACTTTGGAATAAATCCTGATAAGGTAAGTCCTTGTTTTTGAATAATTGTGACAGGAAGTAGGGACATGATTTTCAAAGAAAACAAATGAATATCTAAAATTATATGAAATTGCAATATTTACAAAAAAATAGTTTGAGGCCAAAATTTTTAGCAAGTAAATATTTTGCAATGCTCCTTCCCGGCGATTGGCAGAAATTGAGACTGCTCACTTTGTTCAGTGCCAAAAATGCATGCAAAATTCGAGCTTTATTTTTTCCAATTTGCAATTTATATAAAACTAATTTTTCGTAAACTTTGTTGACACGTTTTTGAAAGTTTACTCAATAAACTTTGCAACTAAATATAATGATAAGTACAAAATATATAATTATCCACAAAAAAACGAGTCTTTCATAAATTATCAACGATAATCAATCCTTCTTCTTTTTGGCTTCCCTTTTCTTGACCTCCTCCCTCCACAGGGAGGCACAAACACAGTAATTCTTCATTTTTGGATGAGTTGTACAATCACTTTTCCCTGCGTAGCTATTTATACGCCCCACCGCCCCTAAGATCTGTTTCCTATCACTACTTCTGGTTCCGGACTCATTGTCAGTTCCAGGAGTAAGTCTTATCCTCCCCTCAAATCGTCCTTCCCAAGGCGTCGTCTCCACAGCGAGCAGGAGATCTCGATAAGGCTCTAATTTTCCGTGACCATTCCAAACTTCTCCGACCCCGACCTCTCTCCCGTACAGGAAACTGGAGTAATTCAGCGGAAGACAAGTGGTTTCCGTAAGGTTTGCTAAGGTCAACTCCTCATTTATTGTGTGCACTAGCAAATTCCCGAGTTCAAAGGTTAGGGAGGATGCTTCAAACAGGGTTTTGGAGACGCCACACATACAATATTTTGAGGGGATGGAGGAATTTTCACAGTTTCGCTGGAGTGACGCGACTTC
>JAAXNX010003366.1:0-10883 GCA_036491905.1 Folsomia manolachei
ATTTAAAATAAATAGTAAAAACAAAACTCAAAATCATTGACATTAAATGTTCCTAGACTCCACTAATCATCCGTAACGTTTTGCAGATTCATCCGTTTGGCATCTAACTGATCACCAGAATTGTTCGAAGAGGACTGCATGATTTCAGAGTTGAACTTTTGTAGTCGACGTTTCTGCGGTTTGTTACCTTGTTGGCGACGTGGTTCAATTTCACTCTGTGATCTTGGCATGAAGCGATTCCGATTGGCTTGACTCCGACCTGATGGTGGCAAATTGAGAATGTGCCGATTAAACGGTTCAGTGATGCTAGAGTTGACAAAGTTTAGAAAACTAAAGTCTGAGAGTAGTCCTCCGATTCCTGAAGGAACTTCATCGCTTTCTGACGAGGATTCTGTTGTACGCCGTCGATTAAGTCGTCGCCGAGTGTCTCGAAGTTTGTATCCTTCCTCTTGAGAATTGTTATCCTGGGAAGAATTACCACTCTGACTGGGATCGGTTGCGGTAGCGGTAGCGGGCACAACGCTGGTCGAAAATTTGCCAGTGTACAAACTGTCAAAATTTCATAAGAGACATTAGTTACATTAAAAAGGTTAGAGATTTGGGGCCTTCGTAAGTATTGTATTCACATACCGTTCGCAAGTTTGACATTCACAAAGGGAGTTTCCATCCCCAAAGAAGTCCCTGCTATAGTAGCAGGTTATCTCTTCCCCTGAAACATAATAATAAACAATAAAGTTCAGCGATGGCAATTATCGCGAATATTAAAAATATTATATGTACGTTTATTTCTGAGTACCTTGCTCAATATCTCGCAACACTTGGATTACAGCAGTGGATCGCCCAGTAGAAACATACTTTAAAGAAATGAACACAGCAATGTATCAATTAAATTGAACTATATTTTATGGTTATCAGTATTTTAAATTTGCGATTACTCTGCAGTTAGGTTCGCAGCAATGGTTGATGTAAGCAGCAGGACCTAGCCATAGTTGGCTACATTTTTTCCGGCAACTGTACATTACGGAAAAGTCATTCACTCCTGTTCTCAAGTATTGTGCTTCTTCCTCTCGAGAAAGTTCCGCAATGCAACCGACCAAAGATTTCATCTCTTCCCCTTTGCACCTGCACATAAAAAATTTGATAATTAATTAATACTTATCAACAAAATTTTTGCAATGTGTTATTAATTTTACCAATTTCGGGTCGCACAAATTTTGGCTCCAACAAATCTCTCTGCCGAGTAACGATAACACGGAACAAGTTGAAATCCAGCCTCCGGATGAAAGATTCGAAGATATCGAATAATCTATAGTATAAAAGTGACGGGTGCCGTGAATTTAGCAAATTCGTCTACATAATACGAAAATTGGTGGTAGACCGGAATACTGGATAATCCTTACATGTTGGTACGCGGAAGGAGTCAGTTCTTTAATTTTGCATGATTCAAATAAGTCTGCCAACTCACTGGAGATCTTGGAATAGTCGTTATGTGCCAGAAAGTTTTGCAGCATCTTTTTCACTTGATACGCTCTTCCAGGTGAGGAGAAAGGGGACCGGTAGCTATTGATAAATAAGAACTTAACATTGGCCAAACCTTGTAATTTAGTATTCTAAAACTTGCCATATCTTCATTTTATGCGACGTAAAGCCCAAAAGAGTATCAACGACAAGGGCCGTAGCAATATCATCATTGTCCATAAGTTCCTTTGCGCCAAGACCATCAACAGGATGTCCATTATTCTTGACCCCAACCACAGCAAGTTGGGGTGGCTGAGGAAGAGTCTCCTTATTATTTCCTTTACCTCCACCAACCTACAACCAAAATGGAAATTGTGAAATAGTTTTCTTGCTATACATATTGTTAAAGCTATTAACTTAACATACCTCCCGTTTCAGCCCAGGACCACGCGTCATCTCGATTGCCGGTTACTAGATGAAGCGGCTAAAAAACCTTCATCTATTTAAAGCAAGTAAAACACAGACAATTAGTCAACTTAACGGACACAAACCTACAAAATGTCTTATAGCGTAATAACGTAATCCTCAATTTTCACTCCACTTCAACTAATCTGCGTTCTAGCCTATATTTCATTCGAAGAAAAAAATATACCTCAAATATAATTTGTAAACAATATAATTCCAATTCCAACTAAATCTGTCCAATAATACCCAGCCCAGAAACAATTCCAAGAAATTAACTCTTCCTACTCCTTAACTTGACCCAAACCACTCTACTAACTGAATTGCGGCCAATTTAGTGAGTGCCACTGCCTCAATTACTAATTGTACTGATAATTATGTCACTTAATTATGTTAGTTGTATGTTATGTACTCACCCAGAAGAATTGGAATTCTGTAATTTGACAGCAGAGTAAAGTTGGCTAATATTTTCAATCCTGCCACTTCTCGGTCTCCGTCAGGGTTTAGGTGTTCTTGTTCCGTGAGTGCGTAGCAAAGTAAAATACGGGATAAAAAAAACGGTAAACAAGTTCCTCTCATGGTTAAATATTGGTTAAAACTAGATTCCAACTAAATCGCATTTACCTTACCCACTGATTATGTAAACTGTTTGTTGTCAACCTTTTCCGTAGTAGGGAACTGGGCTAACGTTAAAAAAAGAGATGATTGAAGTGGGTTGGGGAGAGTGAGACAAGCAAAAATCAAAGATAAGGTGTTATCTCAATTTGCCTCTTGCAGCACGAGTCGTGCAGAAATGAATGCTATATTTGGGATCACAATTTTGATTTGTGATCACAATTTTGCAAAATGTTAACTGTCAAAATTGTAAGGTCCCGTTTATTCCCAGAAATCAATTAGGTAAACCAGTAAAGGATTGATAAACAAGGAATTTACAGAGGTTTACACAATCCATTGTAAAACAATAATGAAGGACACAAATGACACAGGGATTTTAAGAAATAGTCAAAAGGATAAGAACAAGATGAACAAATGTACAGGGCTGTAAATGTTAACTAGACACGACACTAACAACCTTATAAAAACTTAGTTATCTGAAGAGTTAAGAGTTCTTGTTCCTGTGTCGAAACCTAATCTGTCTTTCCACGGACTTGAGTCTGGAGGCGATGAGGGATTTGTCGCCTTCCGATGTCGCAGCGGCAGACGGAGACTCTGTCGTGGTTGTCGCGGTCGTGGGACTAAATCGGAATCTAGACCGGTAGGTTGTTGCGGGTGCGGGTTCTTCTTGATTTTGGTTTTGACCTTGTTCAACTTCCTCCACGGGGGGACGATAAGTTGTGGGTCGAACTTCGGTTGTGGCGGACTAGAAAATAGTGAAATTAGTAAAATTGTAAGACAGACGCAGAATTCTTGTCTTGTTAAGAATTACTTACCCTTTGTTGTTGAGGAACTTGTGCAGATTGGGGTCGAACCTTCCTCCGTTTTTTGAGGAGACGTCCCTTTGGCCCAACGCGGACCACGGTTTCCTCCAATGAATTCGTGGATGGTGGAGTGGATAAGTTGGGCAGACTTGATTCCGTAACAATTACAACGGGAGCTTCGGGCTGAGTAATAAGTGGGGGGCGATTAAATGGTTGTGGCTGTTGTTGAGCAGAGGGTGGTGACACGGGATTAAATGGGCGTGGTTGAGGTCGATATTGGGGTTGTTGTTGTCCCTGTGGGAAGGAGGATGGACCTCCGGGTGGACCAAAATTGTCGAAACTAAGAGGTCGTCGGTATGGGTCGTACTCTGTGGAGGAGTAAAAAAAGTATATCATTTTAAAATATTGAGGGAACATTGACTTAAATTGTTGGAGTATGTGTACAACGTGCAAAAGTTACGCAATTATTTATAAATACGGTAATCATCTCCTATTATAAGATTAACATTATTAGATTTCATGCACATGCAGATTACTATATGTGAGAGAAGAATATTACATATTATTAAATATTGCGTTACGTGGTCTGCAACCAAAAGTAAACATTACTTCTTTAAACAGTCATAAATATACTTTGGATACAATTATGGTAATAAATAAGGATTATGTAACATGCAGATTGGAGGTTAGTTCAGGATTTGGTTTAAATATTGTCCCATTTTTTCTTAGCTACCTTCATTCCGGAAATGTTGTTCTAAAACAGGAATCATTTTATGAATGGGGATTGGAAAGTCGATAATTTGTGGTTCAATCTCTTCCAGTCCTCGCATGGGTGGGCGTTGTGGGAGTGAGCCAGGTCCGTAATAATGTTGATAAGCTCCATTCGTATTGGAGTAAAGTTGACCAGGAACAAGTCGGTTGGCATTGTTGTAAAGTGGTTTTTCTCCGGAAAATGTCGGAGATGGGGGTGGTGGTGGGGGTTGGGTTGTCGTTCTTAATCGAGTTTGTTGAGTTGTTGGTGGTGGGGTTGGCGTTGGCGAGGGTGTGGGTCGTGTTGGCGATGGTGTGGGTCGTGTGGGTTCTCGAGTGGTGACTGCAACTCTTGGCGTGACTGGTCTTTGTGGGCGTTGTTGTGGTCGGGATTGTTCGAAATCTTCTTCATCCCTTCCTGGAAAGGCATCCACGCCAGAGACGACATTTGGGGAGGCGTTAGCAGTATACAGAGGTTCTCGGGAGTGGGATACTACTCCCACGTTGGGAGAGGATTGTTTTGAGACGGGGCTACCGTCGGGATTAATTGGAGTCGCGGAACTGGAAATAAGTCTAGATCGAACGACAGGGGTTGCAATGGATCTACCGGTGTTTCTAATTATGACAATGGGAGCAGATGTGGGAGTGGTTGAGGGACTGGTGGTGGTTACGGGTGTGGATGGGGAAGGAGATGGGGCTAAGGTTGAAGACACTGGGCTCAGAGTTAGGGCATCATCGTCATCAATTCGCTATTAAGTGATAAGACTTATTTAGTGACAGGTGGAAAAAGGTGTTAATTATTTCCGTCCTGAGATTAGATTGGGTTAGTAGAATCGTTAGTTTATCTTTTCCTTGTTAGTGTTGTTAGTATTTTTTTGATAATTAATTCTGATCCGCACCTTGTCCTCCACAGGAGCAGGCACTGTTGAGGAAGGCTCTGAAGAAATTTCTTGCTGAGGAACAGTGGCCACGGATGAGGTAGGATTTACTCGAATCGACTCCGTTGTGAAAACACGGAGTCCATGAGTAACCCCGAGTTGTTTGGCAGCTTCCTCGTAGCCATTAAATAACGAATTTTGCACGGGTTGTCCATTAATGTAATTGTAGGTGATGGTAGGGGTACGTAGGTCGGGCGGAGGAGAAGGTATGGGTGGAAAAGGGGTTGTCGAAAAATTGATTGGTAGTGAAGGCAGGAGAGGACGCGGCCGTGGGTGGGGCGATTGAGGGTGACGCCGAAGCCTGATGATTGTTTCCTACTACTTATTACATCTCCAGTTAGTTACATAAGGTGACGCAGTAAGGATTAAATACATGCAACATTGCTTAAAAGGACTTAAATTACATAAATTGTTATTAAGTTCATGGAAAATTACCACTGGGATTGAAGGATTGTGCAGGTCGGTACGGCTGGATAGGTTGGAAGGATGGTGGTCTTTGTGGCGCCGCATCGAGATGAAAGGATCGAAAAAAGTCGTAATTATTCCCAAAAAAGTGTGTCTCTCTTGGAATAGAGTTAGCATTGGAGGAAGAGGGTGGAGAACTTGAGATGTAATTTTGGTTCAGGTTATTCGTAAATTGAGGTGGACCACTGCAATAAGTCAATATGAGAGTTAAATCCTGAGTTTAATTGCTCCATAAATCTAGTACCTAACAAAACCATGATTGACAGAAAGTCAATCATGGATATGTCATGTCACTCACTCACCTTGAGAATGTTTGAGGCTGTTGGGGCTGATATCGAAACTGGTTTTGGGGTGGTGGACTGGAAAATGTGGGCTGGGATGAGGTAGTTATCGAAGGTAGATTTGCATTATCATTGAAATAATTGCCGAGAAATTCTCCACCTCCAGAGTTTGAGGATTGTGGAGGTTGTGGCTGTTGAGGGAAGTAGAATCCTGGACTACTTTGTCCTCTACTGCCGACAACTAATAGTAGTGAGACACCCAGTGGTAGGAATGTCTGAAATTTATTGTCAAAAAATACAATTGATTAAAACGCTTTAGGTACATTCATTGAGTAAGACTACCGGTATTAGGACATTGTGATGTAATTGTAATATTCAGACGGTGGCGGATTTGTTCATTTTAATTCCAACAAAAAATAAACTTGGCCCTCATCAAGAGTCAAAATCCCACTTAATTTAATTGCAATTTATTCTATTCTTATCTTCATAGACTGCTGAATGGGTCATTGTGGTATCATTTATTCCACTTCATTATCTAGGATCTGACACGCGAGTAAATCAGCGTTACACTATAGAGGCATTGTATCATATAATTATATTACTTATACGAAATTTGCACAATAGTGTTTAGCCACATTAATAAACTAAACTAATGTTAAGTTGTTGGTTAAATTAAACCCTTGAAAGTTGTTTCGTTCCTATTTTTATTCTACGTCTTCCTTTCTGTCTTGATCTCGATCTTTCTTTATTTTCAATTAAGGTGATACTTCAAACTAACAATTGCTATCAACGCCTCAACCTCGACCCTCCCTCTAAGCCATCAACCATCCATGGCGTGCTAAGCTTATCCTGATAATGATGCATGATCTGCATGACTGTTTTTGATGATTGATACTATTTTGAAGTTGACTCAACATTTATTTAACGAACTAATTGTTCTTTACTTTGGAAAAGACAATGCACCAGTGACCTTGCCTTTTGTGCATTATTGACTTACTTTATTTTACTTTATTGCATATTGTACCTGAAGGATTACGGATATTTTAACCGCATGATTGAGAAAAAAGTAGCGTGATGAGACTATTTCAACGACACTTACAATTTAATGCTAACCGAGGCATGACTAGGGCTTGACATTTATTGCCGAATTGACTTCAGGTAATGTGAATCATTCAGTGAGAGAGGTAATTTTTATGACAAGGATTGATCTGGTTTATTTAGTTTTTATACGTTTTGGCACTTATTAATAAAATGTTTTTAATTGTGCTATTTATTTGGCATATATTATATACAGGTGATAATTTAAGCATGTCAGGCCATCCACTTATTGCATTTCTCCTTAAACATTCATTAATCAAAGATATCTTTAATGGAGTCAAGTGTGTGAAGATTTTAATTTGAATGCAAGTGTTGCATTGCATTGTAATCAAATTGGTCAACTTCAACTTTGTTTCGAATGAAAATTTTTGGGTTGGTCCATAACACCAGAGACAATTACTTAATGTGTACCTACACGGATAAGTAATTCATATAATGGTAGGCGCTAAACGTTACGAACCACAATCGAAATAATTATTGGTTGCAAATAATTGTAAATCATGAATGAAATGAATCATCGTGCTGGGGACAGACCTTATAATTTGCGGGGTGAGTGAGCACATCTCATAACTCAGCAATCAATTATTGTAATTTGTTTTTATTCTTAAGGCTAATTTCATTTTGAAATCACACGCACAAGAAGAAACCGAGCTGAGTGTTGCATAATTAAAATGAAGCATGATTTGAGAATGAAGTGATGAAACATGGATAAATGCTCTACCATTGTTTGTCACTTGCGTATCTCACCCCGAAAGTCTATTTTGCAATTGGTTTTTATTGATTTTGTTCTAATTTTGTTGGAGAAAAACGATATTACTTACATATGTATATGTCAGTGAGTTTGGCAATGTCCAGCAATACGCTTGAAAATTGAGAGTGCAATCCATGCACATTATTTTTTTTGAAAAATGAAATAATTTTTTTACCTTCATCGTAATTCCAGCCGTCTGATTTAGTTACTTGATCCAGAAAAATCGTGTTTCCCTTCCTTCTCGTCACTCACTCCTTAACTAAACCCTTTTTTAAAATGCAAGATACTCTGAGTAAATCTTCTTTTGGTTGTCGAAACAGAAAACCAGATCACTTCACAACTCTTGGTTATTACAGTATTATGAATATTACTTCACCAGAGTCGTCTCGTCACACAAAGAAATAATTTGCATGCACCCTGCAAAGCATGGAAACTCGAATGAGAGCGATTCTAATGATGCGTGTACGCTATCTGTGGCTGTGACTGTGGCCAAGTAAGTTATGTAACAATGCTCATTCCGATTGTTGACTTGGTTTGGTTGCACATGTAGACAAGACACACCATCATCTCCTGTCCTATCTTTTAAGTAACATACGACACCAAACCAATAATACTATAATGCTAATTAATGGAGTGAACTCTCCCTTTCTGGTCCGCAATTTGCAATTAATTCCAATTGAATTGAATTTAGATGGTGGATGCGGTAATGCAGTTAATGTAATGTAAGGGAACAAATGAATGAATTAAGAATGGTAACAGGAACTAACTAAACTCTACGAAGTGGAGATGTAGTGCTTCATAGGTACTGCTAATGTCAGTTGTTGTACAGACAGCTACAAGTAAGGTATCGTATGTAATTGTGTCACTCAACAATTCCTTCCTTGCAAAGTAATGAAATCCCAAGAATTGCCGTACACAACGTCTGAGTGATCTTGTGCTGAGATTTTGTTCCTACGAGGTAAGGTTGAAATCATTGAATGATAGACAAAGGAAGGGACCCTTCAATTCAAATTCAACCTACTATATTTTGAAGTCGGTAGATACTTGTATACACCCATTCATAGTGCAATTTTATATTGAGGCACTTTATGTCAGATTAGAGTACTGCATGATGACCACCGTGGTTAATAAATAAAGCCTTATTTACCAATGTTGGTAGAGCAGAGTAGTAGAGCAACAAAAAGGCAAGACATTAATATTATGTCATCGACATTTACAGTGTGCTATCCTTACCCTGTCATTATTGCACACCAAATTTGTAGTTCGTCTTTTTCAAACGGAATGTTATGAATTGTTTCCTTTCAGTTTCGATCTCGATCCGCTTTATGTGTAACGCCCATACAACATGTAAGTTTGCCAAACCCAGAATAAATATCTGACATAATAATATGGAGCATTAAAGGCGACAATTCAAATAAAAAATGTAAAAAAAATACTGGGAACAAGTATGAGGATGTAAATAAATATGTACATGGATGAGGGCAGAGATAACGTAAAGACAAAGTAGTAAGAGTGAGATCGAGACGTTTAAAAAAACGAGAAACAATGGGCGATGTACAAAGTGCATGGCTTCACAGACCTGAGATTTGAATTAAGGTAAAAGTGCCCGTGGGGATTAATTCATTGTAAGTGATTTACTGCTCGTGCAAAGCAATATAAAGGAACTAAAGTGTTTTTTTGCATG
This sequence comes from Folsomia manolachei, assembly GCA_036491905.1. Classification (NCBI taxonomy): domain Eukaryota; kingdom Metazoa; phylum Arthropoda; class Collembola; order Entomobryomorpha; family Isotomidae; genus Folsomia; species Folsomia manolachei. The sequence continues at coordinate 9,306 of JAAXNX010003366.1, forward strand.
TGGATATCCGCAATTCTTCTGACAATAAAATGGTTTTATATTTTTTTGTCTTTGGTGTGACAAAACTGTTAAAAGCATTCAAGTAGGTTTAATGAAAAAAATTATTTATCTTAGAGCAAACTGTTTTTTTAGTAATATATCTAGCTTAATTATGCTCGACGGGATTCTTGTAGTTAAAATAGTGCAAAATATGTTACAGTACAATAATTGACATGCCGTTGCCGGAATTGGGTGATGTCTTGTAAATATTAATTGAAAGTGAGGCATGTTTTAGCAACTGAAAATAACGACGGGATTTCTTGCTTTGTAGTTAAAATAGTGCAAAATATGTTACAGTACAATAATTGACATGCCGTTGCCGGAATTGGGTGATGTCTTGTAAATATTAATTGAAAGTGAGGCATGTTTTAGCAACTGAAAATAGTACTTTGATTTGATTCACATGGTTAAAGATGAATGACAATAGTCCAATTTCTTGATAACAGGCAAACCACAAAATTAAATTGAAAGATGATTGCAATATAGATTGGATAAAGGTTTGTCAGACAAAGTAATTTGGCCAGGTGGTAAAATTGGTTGTCGTTGTGGTTGTGGCATATATCGATTTGTTTGTTTTCCTTCATGTAAACTTGTTGCAGAAATTGCGAAATGGAAGCGTTAACAAACAGCGACGACACCATTTACATTTTGCAAGGGCAGGAAAAAAAAATTGCAAATGCGAATCAGAATTGTCAATCGTATTTTTATAGCATGATGGGTCAATTCTTGCAGATTAATTTATGAATTTTTAAATTGTTTATGCATTATTTGTCAAATAAACAACACTTGACAGGTAATTATTTATTTTATTTAGTAATTGAGCTCCGAGCCTGGTTGGTTAACGAATGTTTAAGCTATGCACTTCAATAGAAGTGTTAGTACAAAATTAATGGCGTCAATTAGGTAATTACAAAAAATCTATTAGTTAGTTATAATATAATATAGTTATATATATTATTAGTTAGCTTGTCAAAATATCAGCCATCGAAAATCTTGCATTTAAGAACTGTGAAATACTTGGAGCTAGCTCTTTTTTAATAAAATAGTTTCGAAAACTTGCAAAATATTTTTTAGCACAGGAAATTCGATGCTTTCAGCTTCCACTAATATTTCTGCATGACGCTTCGAAATGTTTCTTTAAGTCGTGATAAAACTTTGAAAGTTCGAATAAAATCAGAACCTTCGTCCCCCGTTGGCATTTTTCCATTTTTAATGATTTTATTCCAAAGTGCTGTCTTCTGACGGTTGCCCAAATTTTTCTGTTGCAGCGGAATTGACTGCCCAACTTCAGAGAAATTAAAATTTGGCCAAATTCAGGTGATTTGGATTCAATCATGTCCAGTTCTTGCATTATAGTTTACGTAAAGTACCAACATTGCAACAGAAGGATTTTAAAACTTGTTCCATTTCTGGCGTTATGGAATGGTTTACTTATATAAATTTTAGGCGAAAAATATATTTGAGTGAGACCAAAAATTGCGGATAAGAAAATTTGTCATTAGAAAAACCTCCAGTGCAGCATCATATAGCCCGAGCCAG
>JAAXNX010003367.1:0-10878 GCA_036491905.1 Folsomia manolachei
GACTCATCTTTCCTCATCGGTTTTCACGTATTCATATTTTATCAGTGTTAAAAACGTTTGACTACTCGTCGGAAACATGAATTTGGAATCATCATAAGATGGATTCAAGCTTCACTTTTTGAATGGTCAAAATTTTGGACATTCACTTTTTCACGTTTTACTCATTTTATTTTAATTGTATTTCCCAAATTTAGTATTTTCATCCCAATTATCACACAAAACCCACTCTTCTTGCCACCAAGGCTGCCCTTACTTCAAGTGCAAAATCCGTGGTAATATTGTGCGCAATGTTCACCACCCATTTTTCTTGCACTTCTCGATCGGCCTTGACTAAGAACTGTGCAATATTTCTGGCAATCCTCTTCCATTCATCACGCGTGACATCCTTTTCCAAATAGATTTTAGCCATCGAGAAGTTATCCTCTTCTCCACTATCAAACCTATCCACGTCACCTGATTCCAGTTTAAATTTCGAATGTTGGACATTCTGTCCCTAGAATTATTCCAAAATAAAAAAAATTGTTATAATTTCTAAATTTAGAAACTATGGATTAATCAAACAACCACAACTAATCCGCGAAAACTGTTTGGGAAGTAGTTCAGAGCACCCTCTCCATTTTCTTCGGTTTGCATAACTCCATCTCGGTGATACGTGTTAAATTCAAAAGGACACCGATTCACTGGAATCTGGTTAAAATTGACACCAAGACGATACATTTGAGCATCTGGATAAGAGAAGATTCTTCCAGCGAGCATCCTACAAACAAAAAAGGAGTGCTTCCCATCATCATCCCCGGAATTTTATTAACTGGACACTTTACCTATCCGGAGACGGCTCAATACCCGGGACCATTCTTGACGGACTAAAAGCCAATTGTTCAATTTGCGAAAAGTAATCCTTATGATTCTCATTCAGCGTCATTGTTCCCACCGGAATTAGTGGATAATCTTCCGGTCTCCAGAATGTCGTGATATCAAATGGATTTTGATTGTGTTTCTCCGCCTGAGCGAAGGTCATCACTTGAATAAAAAGATCCCAGGATGGATAGTTCTTTGTCGCGATGGCGTCATACATGTCCTACAAATCAAGCATTATAAAATGCCAACAATGTGCATCCCACTCACCATCAGAAGCACATCGGGATTAGTTCCAGCCATTAATGCGGACTCATCTGGCGTAAAGAATTCCTTTTTCTGCTTCGTCTTCCAATGGAACTTGACATAAACTGCGTCACCTCCAGCATTGACCATTTTATAGGTATGCACACCCGCCCCATCCATTCCCCGGAGACTTTTTGGTGTCCCCATATCCGAAAAGAGGTGCAAAGTATGCAGCGTAGTTTCCGGTCGAAGTGCCGTAAAGTCCCACCAGGACGTCGCGTCGCGTAAATGTGTTTCCGGATTGCGTTTCCGGGATCTATTAATATCCGCGAAAAGCATCGGATCCCGAATGGGGAAGACTTGAATATTATTTCCGACAAGATCATGGATTCCTTGGGTAGTATAGAATTTAACTGCGAATCCCTTCGGATCAATGGCAGTATCCGCGGAGCCTGCTTCACCGCCTACTGTGGAAAATCGGACGGCGACCTGGGAATAAGTTCGTCATGAGCTTCAAAATCATTATCTTGCAATTAAATTCCGAAACCCACCCTAGTCTTGGTTCCCATCCTCAAAAAGTCTGCCTTAGTATACTGACTGATATCGTGGGTAGCTTGGAAGACACCAAACGCACCCACGCCCTTAGCGTGGACAACACGATCCGGGATTCGTTCTCGGTTAAAGGATTGTGTCTTTTCCAAGAGAAACATGTCCTGAAGCAGGATTTGACCGCGCCTCTTAACCGCTTGGGAGGCGGTCAGGGAAGGGTAAGGAATTCCATTGGTGTCTGTCGCGATACTTAACTCCCCAGTTGGTGAGTTGGTTTGCGGAGGGAGACATTATGACTGGAAATTTAAGTAAATTAAAATAAATTCAAAATTGTTTGTTGTTGGTTTGGTTGTAAATACTTTCGCCATCAGAAAGGGCAATGGTGACCAACGCCAAGGTGACGTGGAGGAGAAGAGGCATGGTTCTGAAGAACTGCTTCGTTTTCGTGGCAAGCTGGGGCTGGATAGTGGTTAAAAATCTGGGAGTACAAGGGTTTTCTGGAGTTTGTGGCGTAATGGGACGATTGTTTGAAGAAAGTTGGTTTTAATAGACATTGTCAACGAATTAAAAAAAGTTATGGGACCGAGAGAATGCTACATTTCTTCATTAACAGGACGAAATACTTTTAGTTTTACGTAGATATACAATGAAACCTATTGTGCAATTTTCTTGGTTTCACAACATACATACATATTACGTAAGCCTCCTAACATATTTTGTCTTGAAATGCATTCAAGTCAAATAAAAATCTAATAACTTATTATTAGACTGCCATTACTTTCTTGTTGAGCTTAATCAAACCATGTCGACATTGATGGATGGTCGTGTCCCTTCATTTTATATCCTTGTATTGTAGTTTTATTGATTCCTCTCCTCTAAATACAGATAATTCAGGTTAACTTACCGATAAAATCAATTTGCCAAACTAAAAAAACGACTGACATCAATTTCATAAACCCTCAAGCATTGAAAACATATTTTCCCATTCCATGGTTTGTAATTTACCTTAACCCGTAATTTTGACTTTTGCCATTCATAAATGATTACAGGTCCGCAACTAGTGCGACTCACTAACCCACCTCCATTCCCATTTCAGACGCCAAATTGTCGCTGCCTATCCTTCTTTCGAAATGTTGTCCAAAACATACTACCAACTAGCCGAAACCACCAACAAAATCGCCCTATTCTTTGGCGCAGCGCCATTTAAATACCATAAAACCAAGAAAAAACTAATTCTAACCACCAACCCCAAATTAATCTTCCGCTTCAAAATCCGCCTCTGCCAAGTCCTCCTCTATACCGGATTCCTTGGGTGTCAAGCCTATGCCAATCGAGGAGACTTGGCCGCATTTAATTTCGTCATCCTCTTCACCTACCTCGGTATCCTGTTAAGCGTTTCCTGCACATTTTTCCTCCTCGACTGCCAAGACTACTGCGACACGGTTAACATGTGTCAAGATTTCTTGTCATAGACATATCCGTAAGTGACACCTTTTCCAAAGTTATGTGTCCTTCCTTTCAATATCTCAGTATTTCAGTGAAATGGATGTCATCCTACAACCCGGAAAAAGCCCTGGTCGGCATCCTTTTCGATTTCGGATTCTTTCTGACCAACTATGCCGCACTAGTCGGAGTCCTTGTTGCTCTGGTACATTTCCTCTTCTACTCCGACAGCCTCATTTACCTGACGTCCCTGCTCCCACCGAGATTTGCTGAAGATCCCTGGGTAATCCTGGGATTTGGTGTGTTCTACTTGTTTGCATTCGGTGGAGGAATTTGGAACGGGTTATTCCATGTAATTTGCACGCTAACTTATGCCTTTTTTGTGACGCCATTCGTCTGCTGGGAACTCCGAATCGGGGCGAGGAGCTATCGAACAAAGCCTGAACTGCGGAATCCTCAGAATCTTCTCCGAGTCTACAGGTCGGTAGAAGTCCTCCATGGCGTTACAATGTCGACATATGGCTCCATCATTGTTCCAGCGCAATCCATATTTGGCCAGCTTATCCTTCTCTGTTCAGTCATGCTTATCCGGCACGGGGCCGAGTTTATGGATCAGCCCACAATTATTGTGATGCTGGCTGGGCTATCGGGTATCATTTTTACGTTTTGGAGCCTCATTCTGAGGTTCGGAGGCTATTTTTATGCAGAATCCAAAAAAACTACGCAGTCCTGGAAATTATTAAGCGATATTTGGGATAAGAGGGAACTAAAATATTTGTCAAAATTTAAAAAGTCGTGTAGGACACTAAGAATTGGGTATCCAGAGTATTATAAAATGAGTAATTTGTCTGTGCTCAAATTCTGGCAGGGCATGGTTAAAGGCACTTTTAGAGCACTTATTGGACTGAAAAATTAAAAAAACAAGTAAATTACTGAAATTAGACATTGGCGAAATTGGTGGGTGGATCTAGGACAATTTTTGGGAAGATAGTTTCGTGATTCCACTCCAGTTTAAAGTTGTTATTGGATAGTAGTTAGGCTTAACCTTTTGCCGTGATGTGGTTGTTTTACAGCGTTTAAGGAGCCATTAGTCTGGTGAATAAAAATTCAAAATAGCTTTAACCCATTTACAATTGTTAGTTTATCAATGATCACCCAGTTTTATAGAAATTTTGCTGAACAACAGATCATGTTCATTTTACTGTTCATACATAAGAGTCATGATGTAAAACTCTATCCAAACATACTACAATTTTTGTAGTCTAGTAGTTCACAGATTACAATTGAATACTTATCTACAGTGAAGTGAAGTTAATTGGAATTTATTTATACTTGATGGTTTTGGTATGTATGTTCGGCAACAAATATTATTTTATATCTCATCAATTTTTATGTAAGTGATATGTATCTACGGAATGATTGCAATGCAAATTTAATGGGTACACTTTTTGGATCGAGCATATTACAACGCTATTACCAATATATTACATTACGTACTAATAAAATTCATCATTAATTATACATTAATTATACAATTTTGCTGGTCATTAATTTATTGCATGTAATTTTTGAAGAACTACTACTTAATTTGGCACGCATGCGTTCAAGATACATTTATTTTTGGTTTTACTGGAGTTACTTTTTTCAAAGTCAAAGTTTTTTTAAAGTCGCCATATTTCATTTTTGAATTAAAATTAAATCATTTCCAATATTTAAATTATGTTCATGTGGAATTCAGAGCTTTTCCTGGAAAATGGGANCGCCATATTTCATTTTTGAATTAAAATTAAATCATTTCCAATATTTAAATTATGTTCATGTGGAATTCAGAGCTTTTCCTGGAAAATGGGAGCCGACCACTAAACATAAAGCATCGGAGCAAATAAGACAAGTACTGTAAATGCCACTCATTGTATTTGCTCAGATGCAATTTATTGAATTGCACACTTCTCTATCACTCCAACTAAAAAATGGTCATATTTCTAAAAGTATTCCTCCCCTCATTCAAACGCCACCTGAGATATGGCCAAACCTTCAAATGTTTACCCTTCCAATGGAACCAGACCCTTGGACAAATCACTCTCAATGAGTCTTCAACCACCCGAACCTTTATCCGCCTCTGGACCCTTCTTCACGGAGCCTACATTCTTTTCCAGGTCGTTAACTTAGTTCATGGCACCCACACCATGGGCGACAAATGTGTCGGCGCTCTAATCCTGGCGCTCTACTCGAGCTGCCTCGGTCTACGCCTGGAAGATCTCGTACCCGACTCTGCACCCAGTACGAATCTCAACCGACTTATTTCTGGGCTGGGTAACTAAAATGTCGCATAAATTATGTGGCATAATTTTCAAGCAATTTCAAAATTAAATACCTTTTCATTCCAGATACACAACCTCCTTTAAGCCGCACCCTCCTCCGTGGCGTCCAAATCATGGTTCTCCTCCCAGAACTAACTTATTGGGTGTTATCCACCGGAATTTCCGTGATGTCTGCGGCCCTCCCCTGTAAACCACCGCTTCTCGGGTCATTCCTTCTTTGTCAGGTGTCGCAATCATCTTCATCTTTCCTCAATTGGATCTGGATCCCGATAATATTCCTGGAATTCGGAATGCAATTCCTCGTGGTTGGATTTCACCACGCTATATTCTGCGAAATATCGGGACTTCTCCTGTTTTGGGGGAGATGTCAGGCCTTTATGAAGGCAAAATCGGATCATGTGAACTTCTTGGTGGAGGGATATCGACAGCTTCAAATTCGTGAGAAAATCCATAATTCCACCTACAAAGGGATCGTGCTACCTCTGGGAATTGTTGGGATTCCGCTGCTCCAAATTTTGAGTGGGTTTGCCCTCATTTCGCTAATTCACGACGCGAGTTTATTTCAGATCACGATTTTTCTGGTGGCGTATCTAAACACGACTATTTTTGGGATGGTCATCATCTCTTCGGCATCCGCCATCTATATCAGGGCTGAGGGTTGGGTGAGCCAGGTAAAGTCCAGGGGTGATGGGAGGAATTTCGGGTATTGGAGAAGGGTTCATCAATCATTTCGTCCTTTGAGGTTGGAATTTGGAAATAATTACGTGGACAGATTGACTCCACTTGTGATGCAGGAATTCTCTATTTCACAAACTGTTTTTGCTCCTGTTGGCGAGAGTTTAGAAATTTTGTAATGTTCGATTAGTGAGTCACGAAGATTGTGTAATTTCTGTCGAAGCTCGGCTTAAAAATCAATACAATAACGTTTTTTGTACTTCATTCTAGTATAACCATTGTTTTCAAAGCATGATGCAATGCCTCTTCCATAAAAAAATTCGAAAGTTATATGAAATTGTCATTCTTCTTCAAGACCAGTCCACTGTATGTTTCAAACTTCCTTTTTTACTTCCAAATCCCACACGAAACTTATTCTAACCATCGCCGGTTTGGGCCTTGTTCAAGTAAGTTTCCGAATAAGCTCATCTTTTCAAAATGTTTCAAGTAGAATAGTCACATTGACAGTGATTTTGTTATTCTAGGTGCTAGCGGATAAACATTTGAGTCCCAGTAAATCCAGTTATCAAGCACCTGCCGCAGGGTGTACTATTGTCGGGGATGAAGATGTGTGTAATGATTAGATTCTAAATTGGCAAAAGTTATACACGATCTTACATTACAGCACTTCCTAAAATAAATGAAATTCAAAATAAAATAAAACATGCAAATTATCAAATCTCTGTTAGCCTTACATTTTTTCCTCACCAGCTCGTAAGCCAAAACGAGTAGTTGTGTACTTATAAATTGTGCAACTACTTCATGTCACTATTGTATTATGTACGAAATAAACCTTGCATTTTTTTAACTTTCCTTTTTCTGATAAAATAACCATTGTCCCGATTTATTGTGGCTTTATTTTAAATTACGGAATGAAATTCCTTGATGTAATAGCTGCCACGGAAAAAGACTTCAAACCAGTCAAATCGTCAATTTATTCGCCAGATTTATAGTTTCTCTTCCAACTTCTGCCATAACTTAAATTTAAATCACTTATCTTCCGATAACTCAAGATAAATCCGTTACCCTCCTTCAATATGAAGTTGACCGTGATTCTACTCATCTTAGCCATCGCCAGTGTGACCTTGGTTGAAGTAAAGTTCCAACTTTCTGACGACGAAGTTTACCTTCCCAAATTAACTCTGGAATCGCCTAATAAAATTTCTGTTATTCTAGGTCAATGCGGAAAAAGAAGTAGGTCGGGCACCTGCTGCCGCAGCTATGCCCGGTACAGGAAGTAACGCTCAAGCACCTGCTGCCTGTATTGAAGACCCGGAAACAGGCATTTGTTATTAAATCACAAAACAAACATGACGATGGTTACAACATTTTTACACCTTCTTGAAATAAACGCCTTCAGAATTGGAAACAATTTTATTATTCAAATTTCATACAAAAAAATCTCGATTAAAATATCTCTTCCGATTTAGCAACCCCCTTCCTCGGCCAACTGGAGAGTATCTGGGTATAGAACGCTGTTCCCGGACATTCCGTCCCATTTCTGACGTCACGATGCCCAAATAATACATATTCCTCCGAAATTACTCCGATCCTTACTCCCTCCCCAATTAAATCCTGTGTCGCTTTCAGTTGTTGATCAGTAGGAAGTTTATCTGAAAAATAAAAACGTTTTTAAACGTTTCCTACCTCCATCACACTCTCCCTTACCCGTAAAATCTCCCAGCAAACAAATCCCAATTGACACCGCATTATTTCCGAGACTATGGGCACCCACCCGATTCCAACCCCGGCCTTCAAACACCGTTCCGGATTGTCCCACTAAAAATCTGGCAAAAGCATTTTGATGTAAACTTTTTCGCACTCATTCAGTCAATCTTTTTTTCTTACGAGTATCCAATATCCGACCATTTCCTGGATTCGGAGTCCATATGGAAATCCTGGATCTTTTTGATAAGTTCAGTCTCCTCTTGTACTGAGGTCGCATTATTCCCACCCATGAGGGAATGGTGAATTGTCACCTTCGGAACTGGATGGACCAGTTCCTGGATTTCTTTTGGGTCACGGGCACCCCACGCAGATCTGGACATGATAACAATCCCATCCGTTGATGTGTTATTGGCCATTTTATGGATTGCAGTGAGATTGTGTTTAGACAACAGCAGTAATGTGGTGCACAGGATAAATGCAAGTATTTCAAACATTCACAAACACTCGTAATTTATGCTGGACTAGAGGTTGTTTGATGGCAGATAAGATACTGAAGTATGCAGGCAAAAGGGAATGGGTTGTTGTCCGGATAATTGTTACTTTAGAATGGGCGTATTTGTAAATCAGCTGGAAATCTGTGTAACACTGAATGACTGATCATGCTGTTATGAGTAATAATATTACGTAACCACAAAATGCAGGAGGTTATTCATTCATCAATCCAGGAGAGGAATTGTGAGTTGTCAATATTTCTCATGAATCTTGTACGCTTAAGTGGATGCATTACTCAACAAAGTTCATGATGTATTACTATTATTGCAGCAACACTAGCAACAGAGTTGTGATGCTTATTATCGGAAATCAGTTTTATCTAGAAACTAAATAAGGCTGTCATTTTTAACCAACGTAATTGCTTCATAAATCTAAACTCCTTCCATGAATTGGAGCCTAAATAAGGTTTGAAGCATGACTGAGATTAAGCTTTCTTGAATATAATGACATTTAACCAAATTGACTAGCTAGCAGGAAATAAAATTAGATTGGCATATCTGCAAAAATTGTAAAAGCTTGTTCCACTTCTCTAACTTTTGGTATGAGCGTAAAACTAAAACCAATTCCACGTTTTTCTACTATTACCATGTCAAAAGCCATGCCAAGTTAAGCATTTGATTAGCTTGGATTACTTTAGAACCCAGCTCTGCGTCATCTAGTTGTTGACCATTATAAAATAAGGTTACTGAAAAATAAAGGTAAGAACTTCCAGTAAATTGAATTCTCGATCACCACAGTTTGACAAAATGAAAAAGGAAGCTCTAAACCAATCTCGTAAACAATATTGGTATATGATACTATCCCTAAAGAAAGTTTTATTTTAGAATAAAAAATCTGCCAATCCCCGGGCATTTCCAGTTCCAAGTTTCTTGGCTTCTTACCCGGAATTTTTCGTCCTCCTCAAAATGGGTGTAACTCCATTAATGTGGAGTTCTCTGGACAGATTCGCCAATGTTTGGAATCCTCGTTGGACATCTCCAATAGAATGGGATCCAAAAAATGGGTTGCTCGTCTACAACGGCATTTCCAGGAAACTTATTCCATTAGCTGTCGCCCTCTACGTATTGTGCTTGCCTTGGATAACCGTCATCTTTTTATTTGCCATTGCTCCCATATTCGGAGCTAACAAACTCACATTTACACAGTATATGGTGATTCTTGTCCAGCTTGCGATTTCATGTTTTTTTCTAAGTGGAGACACTGCGTCCCTGATATTTGGAGAAGAGGCCATTCTCGCCTTTAACGCCATGCTAACCCTGCACAAATCATGGACAAAGGGTAAGGCATTCCAAAGTAAAAGGCTTGATACAAAAAAAATGTTAATTTTATTTTCATTTGTCTACCATCCTGCAGTAGAACAATAAAGTTAGAATATTATGGCTGTCCGTTATGATACTAATGCAAAATAAAATAAAACAGTTGGGGTCGGTAGAAAACCAAATGGAATTCCTAATATGCCTTTCTTCAAATCGGCGTTTCGAGATTTCGAAACAATGCGAGTAGAAACTTTAAATTCAGCGAACTTTCATCTCCCCAAATTTTAAACGAAAATGTATTGCGACCGCATTTTGGTCATGCAACAAGGAAATAATTGCCCACATTTCAAGCACATTTGGAGGATTTTGTCATTTATAGTGCCAGAGTACGGTATCATTGAATATTCTCAAAAAACCTCACACAAAATAATGAAAATTGCGAGGGCTTCACTTCAGATCTCGTAATTCAGAAACGAATGGTTTTCATTTTAATATTTTTTCAACACTTACCACTCACATTCGGGGCTACAAATTAAACATACACTTTTGGACATCAACCCTCGTAAATGGTTACTTTTTTAAAGTTTGTGACTCAACACTAGGTCACCGACGACTCCGAGTCAAGGGCAGAGACATTTTGGGAACATTTCTAAACTTCTGCGTATCCCTATTTGCCACATATCCTTACTTCCTTCTAGTATTTGGCCTACTGCTTGAACTGGATCCGTTAATCATGGTCTACAGATACTGGATTCCATCCCAAACCAGGAACAACTTTCTCTTCAAACTCTCCTTCCACTTTGGAAGGCTCCTTCCACTGATCCCGTTAATGTTTGGGTGTCACATTTCCTGTAAAATGGTATGCATGTTAACCATAGGAGCCCACATGTTTCTCAGTTGCCTCGCCGTAACTGGAAAAAACGTGGCGAGTATCAGTCATTTGAGACAAGGGTCCGAAATCCTTCTAAGACATAAAAGTCTGGAAATCATTCTCATAATTATGGGTGAATTTATGCCAATTCTCGTTTTAGCACTAATGTTTCTTGCCTCCGTTTTGGCTGTTTTGATGAATTTTGTGTCGCTAAAATTGTATCATGTAATCCCAATGCCGTTTTATTTAATACTGCAAGTATTACATGGGATCAGTTAGTTAGTCCGTCTGTCCGTCCGTCCGTCTGTCAGCACTATAACTCGAGAACCAGTGGGAATTTCGGGATGCGGTTTTTTTCATAATGATTCTAATTACTAGGACTACATCCTCCCAAATTTTAGGC
>JAAXNX010003368.1:0-10873 GCA_036491905.1 Folsomia manolachei
CTGACCCAGAAACCACCACCAACTAATTTCGTTAGTTACCTGCCACAGGTGTGGGTGGAATAAAAATCAGCTCATCTTATTTGGAGTGGAAAATGTTTAGTGTAGCGAAATTGGCATGCGTTGCTATAGCTTATAACTTGTAACCATGGCATTTTTTATGTGTAGTCAATTGGAGCAATTAAGAGATGCGTATGATTCATTCATTGTGAATGTTGAATCGTCATATGTTACTGGATTATGTTATGCGAGTTGCTATGGAAACGGAAATTTATTCTACTGTTGTCATGTAATATTATCATGTCAAAATGTGCGATATTTCCTTGGTTACCAAAATTTCAGTTTCCATGCAAAAAATAAAAAGTAACTCAAACTTTACAATACATTACAATGTAACAATTCTCACGTTACCCAGGCAACCCCGGGAAATAAAATAATCAACAAAGTCAACTGTCAATTTTGTTGCATGGCAATAATATTTTTTTTTGTTTCCATAGCAAATATTTTTGTTTCCATAGCAACCCAATAATTCTTTTTCCATAGTTACCAAAATAATCATTAAAACTGCACCATGAACAAGTCCACCTCGAAACTAAACACTTCCACGACAACGCAAGTTAAACCCATCACTTTAGCTGGATCTGCTACCATCGTTACCCAGTTTTTTCGTAAATAAATTTTGTTGTCATGGTGATGTTATTTCGGTTGTCATGACAATAAAAATATATTCTTGCAGGCCACGCAGTCCACTCTATCTATGGAAACCAAAAAGTTTTTACTCTTGTACACCCTGTTTCTGGGATGTACAGCACTAACGGCGTCCGAGGAGGAGAGATTGATTATCGGTTCGGATACGAGTTTGATTGATGAGAAATTGAGAGAGTTGCCGGTTGGGGTTTTAGTTCCTCCAGAGGTGGGGGTGGGCGTGGTTGGGTTGCAGTTTGATCGGTGGGGTGGAGGGAAAAAAGAGGTGGGTTTTTAAATAGTTTAAGTTTTGTGATTCGAGAGTTTTAAAGGTTTTGACTCACCCAAGATTTTTTTTGGGAAAGTTTTTAAGCAAGTTTTGACCAAGAAAACTGTCAACTTTTTATTTGCTTGCATCTAAGAAATTAGGAAAGAAAAGAATTCTCGCGTGTGGGCAAAAATCTTTAGGTTCTACATCATTAAAGAAATTCTGATTTTTGGTTTTGGCTCACCTAAGGTTTTTTTTTCGGGAAAACTATTAATTTACAAACTATCAAAATTTTCAAGTAGCGAGTTTTGACTCAAGAAAACTTTGAGAATTCATGCGTTTTTTTTGACTCACAGAAGAAATTACGCTCGTTTTTTTACGCTCGTTAAATGAAGAACAAGGAAATTAGGAAAGGAATTCTCGCGTGTTTGTCTTTATTTCAAGCAAATTCTGGATTAGTTTCGTTAACTTGATTTATGTGGTTACTATGGTAACTTGATTTAGACTTTTGCATGGAAACTGAGATGGTTCTATTAACTATATAGCAACTGTATGAAAGGAATTGAGTGGAAACCTACTTGGCAACGAGATTGCTTAAAAAAAATTGCATAGAAACTTTGATTCTACGACAACTGGATAAAATTACTAAAAATTCACATAGAAACGTACTTGAAAACCTACTTCATAGCAACGAAATGGCATAGAAACCAAAAAACTGTATAGCAACAAATATAGAAAACTCCATACATAATTATCAATTCAGAAATTCCAAACAATGCAACATTAGAAACTATCATCACCAACTCACCCCCATAGACAAGAACCCCACCCCCTCCCACCCTCTCCACCGTCGTCCTCTCCACCGTCGTCCTCTCCACCATCATCATGGCAATGTCAGAATAAATTCCGGCGTGGATGACAACTTCCAACGGCAATATCACTCCATAGGATTCCGCACCTTGCTCAATCACCAGTGGGTCAGAAACGTTCGGGTCAAACATTACGGCGTTCGGGGTTATTAACAGGGTTCCGCTGACGACGCCCTTAACAGAATTTTTTATTTCGTTAGTAACGGAAATGCTTAGAAACAAAAAAAAAACTTTTTAGAAACTAACGCAATAGAAACAAAACAAATTGGAGACAAAAAAGTAATAAAATTCTACAGAAACGGTAAAAATACGTAGAAACGCAAAAAAGGCCTTGGAAACCAAAAAGTTCCTTAACGTAAGACGACGCCCTGTAATTTTGACCTAAAACTAAAACTGCATTGAAACAGTAAATGCCATAGAAACAAAAAAAATTCCTTAGAAACAAAAAAATTCCTTAGAAACAAAAAAAAACTCCTTAGAAACCAAAGAAAACGTCTCCCCCCTTAGCAACTCACATTTCCATCCGTCACATGCCTGACAGCAATCTTGACAAATTTCCTCTCCATGACTTTTCTTTCTAATTTTTCCTCAAAAACTATCGTCGCCATGACAACGCTCCACCAGCGGAACTTTGACTTCCATCCCTGGAAATATGCACCGTCCACTCATCAACTTATTTAGTTTGAGCACTTCTCCGGGCGTTGTTTCAAATTTAGCTGCTATTGAAGTTATCTGTAGTTAAGGAAATTAGAATGACAATTATTTATTGGCATAGCAACATTATGTTGTCATGCAAATATCAACATAATTTTCCATGACAACGAAATTATATAAAATCAGCATGACAACAAAATAATTTCCGTTGTCACGTAAAATTATTTGCATGACAACAATAAACAAAACACCCTCACCGTATCCGTAGCCATGGCAACATAAACCGTGGTAGCCCCCCTTTTACTGCCCCCACTGGATGAAGAATTATTTGGTGTGGTTTCCGTGGGAGGAGACGAGGAATAAGGGACAGAGTCAACGGAACGGGATTTTTTTTGTGGCCCTGGTTTCACGGTGTGGGAGGGAGAAGTTTCTTCTTCAGGAGGGGGTGTGGTTGTAGAGGGGGTGGTCGTGGGGGTGCTGAAATGGAGGCAGAGAAATTTAGTTTCCATGACAACCAAAAAAAGTGCGTGGCAACCAAAAAAAACTTAACAAAAAAAAATAATTTCCATGACAACCAAAAAAAGTCCTCACCCCACAGAACCACACCCCCTACAAAAATAATAGCTTCTGGCTGAACTCGCCAAATCCAGTTCTTCAAAATTACAATTTTGACTATTCTTAAAATGCACCCTATCCGTTTTAATGGTTATGGGAGAGGATTTAATCCTCCGTCGGGTGGTTGCTATGGAGGGGGTGTGGTCCGAGCAACTGTTGCATTTGTCAAGGAAAAAGTTTTGGACGGATAACATTGTTATGGTTATTATTTAAATTTAAATTTGGCAGAGAATTGGTTGTCATGGTTATTTGTCATGCAAATTGAGATGCGTTTCTATGGCTTGGTTGTCATGGAAACTGTTGGTAACCAACTTAAAATAATGAAATTTTTTAAAAAATCCCATTTCCATGACAACCAAAAAAAAACTCACCCAATCCCCACAACATTGCCGACCCTCTTGCCCACCCCCACACCCACTTTTCCCACTCCCACCCCTACACTCACAATTCCACCCCCCACCCCGACCACACCCCTTCCAACTTCCCTCCCTAGCGACCCAATCATTCCCGTTGTCATGTCGACACGATTTGTTAGCCTTTCTCGGAGAGAGCGGCGATTTCGGGATATCGGGGTGGAGGAGGGGGAGGAGTTTGTGGGGGGTGAGTGGGAGGAGTCGGGATTATTTGTTGTCATGGTAACTTAAAGGAAAGAAAGAAAAAGTTTGGGGAGAGAAAGTTAAAGTGGAGAAAGTATGGTTTATAGTAGGAGTGTGGTGAGTGGGTGGGGCGCATGCGCGAGTGTAACAAGTTGAGGAGAGAAAGTGCGTTGTTGAGTAACTATAGTTTTTTTTTGGTTGTCATGGAAAATAATTTTAGAATTGAGGTTGTCATGGGGATATTACTTGATTAAGTTTTAGTTGCTAAGGATAATATGACGTTGTCAAGTGCGTTGTTTAGTAGGAAACGGTGGTATGCAATTTTGTTGTTGTCATGGAAATATATATATTTTACGAAACTTTTTTTTGGCTACCATGAAGTTTCCGTTGCTATGCCAAGTTAGCAGTTTCCGTTGCCATGCAATAATTCATGTTGCCAAATAGAAACAATTCAAGTTGACATGAAGAAATTTACGTTGTTATCGTAATTTTTTTTGGTTGTCATAGAAATAAGTTTTATAAAATTTGGTCAATCCATAGGAAACTATACATTCCCGTTGTTATGACCTGTTGCCAAGGAAATAATTAAAACATCCTGGTACAAAAGCCAATTTATTCTTCCGTTAGTCAACCTCCCTCATCAAAACTTTCTCAAGTATGCTCATTGATAAGTCTATCCAACGGTCTATCGAGTACTCCAGGGCAGCCAGCCATCTGAAATTATGGAAAGAAAATGGTTAGAGGACTGTAATATAAATTTAGTCGAATAATCAAATTTAAAATAGTTATGATAAAATAAAAGAACTACAAATTTATACAAATCCATAGGAAACTTAATCTTTAGAGGCTTATCGAGTAAAGTTTATAAATTAAAAAATAATCTGAAAACACTTAAAAAGTTTGAATTTTTAGCCCACTTCATAAAAAAATAGGAAAATTAGAGACTTGTCGCAGATAAATTTTAATTTCAAATTTAAAAAAATTAAGCCCCACCTCTTCCTCTCATTCTCCGCATCCACAGCGAGATAATAATGTCGCATCGACACTTCCGGCGGAACGAGCTCAAACGCGTGCCTTTTCCCTCCAAGGATGGAAACGGTCTGGACGCGGTAGCCATGCAAATGGGTCGCTCCAAAGGCGGGCTGTTCAATTTAAGGAATTTTAACTTTTAAAAAAATCTAAATTTAGTTTCAAATTTTAGAAATTTCAAAACCTTTAAATCAACATAATTCTTAAAGTAAATTAACAAATTTAAAAAATTAAAACCCCCCTCACCTCATTCTCCGCCATAAAGAAATACAAAACGCCATCCTTCAAAACGACAAATCTCCTCCCCCAAGCTTTTACTCTCCTCCCCTAAAAAAATTTAAAAAAAAATAAATTTCCATACCAACTTTTAAACCTAATTTAAAAAACTTTTTTTTTCTTAAAAACGGCTCACCAACTTCCACACCCACCCCTAAAAATCCTGTCCCTCACCAAACCACACCCACTTACATTGACTCTAAATCCCTCATCCATCCTGACACTGTCGAGGAACAATGTTCCATTATTATTGCTAACTTCTGCCTCCTTGGAAACACTAATGAACTGGAAACAAACTATGGAAACGATAATTTCTAAATAATTTAGAAATTATCGTTTCCATAGTTTGTTTCCAGTTCATTAGTGTTTCCAAGGAGGCAGAAGTTAGCAATAATAATGGAACATTGTTCCTCGACAGTGTCAGGATGGATGAGGGATTTAAAGTCAATGTAAGTGGGTGTGGTTTGGTGAGGGACAGGATTTTTAGGGGTGGGGAGGTGGGAGATTTGCTGTAGGAGAGGGTGGTGGGGGTTAAAGTGAAGGATCTGCAAAGATTTTAATGGTTTTGTTTAGTAAATTTGCCAGCGTTTGGACGGGCCTTTGTTGCTAGTTGGTGCTAGTGTTCTTATAAAGTGGTTTTTGTTCGTCTTTACTTGTATGAGTCGAAAAGTAAAAACTTTTTGCCAGTTGACGGGCTTTTTGTACTAGTTTAGAAACATGGATTTTTATCGTAAAATTTAAAATTTTGACCAAAGCCAATTCTGCTAGACTCATTCTGGAAACGACGTGATTGAGAAATAAATAAAAAATTTTAAACTTTCTAGATAGAGTCATTCCAATAACAAAACCAACATATCAAACTTTAGCAGAACTATTATGGCCAGAAAAGTGTTTATGAATTTTAAACCCAGGCGTTGAGACCGTTTAAATACGTCTAAAATTAACAAATCAAGTTGGAGCATACAATTGTAAACGAAATCTTACAAAATTATGTTTATAAAAACTGGCCGTGCATACCAAAACTGACATGTTAAAAATTAAACGAAGGTAGATAATTTCAAAATTGTTGGCCTGTGGTGATGGAAAGGACAAACTATTCTGGTGTATTATTTTCTTTTACTTTTAATCCCGAACCCAATAACGCTTTTTTTATTAATTTGTTTAGAACATGGATTTTTATGCTAAAAAGTTGGAATCTTATACAAATTTCTTATAAAAGAATTCTGTAAATTGAAATGAAAATTATAAAACTCTCAAAAACTGCCAATAAATTCAACAATCTAATAATTTTAACTCCCTACTAGTCCAGTTAAAACTATCTAATTCATGTACTTATCAATTTCCATTGTTTGACGGGCTTTTATGCTAGTTACTAAAGCATATAAAACGCCATTTCCGTCCGTCTGTCCATACCTCTAAATTTTTTAAATTCTTTCCATCCTACAGGATAATGCCTTCTACTCTAAATCTCTCCTTTATAACCCACCACATCCATCCGTCACACTAAAAAATATTTAGTTAAAAAGGCATTAAAAATAAGGGAGTCATTTCAATAAATTAATTATAAAACCTCTAAATATTAGTATTTATAAATATTAGTTACGGAACTCAATAGCAATATAAAATATGGCTTTATAAATTTCTGTGGATTGTAAAGGCTTCGGCCACATCGATCTAACTTTGAAAATAAAAATACATACCTACCTACCTACTAAAGCATATAAAACGCCATTTCCGTCCGTCTGTCCATACCTCTAAATTTTTTAAATTCTTTCCATCCTACAGGATAATGTCTTCTACTCTAAATCTCTCCTTTATAACCCACCACATCCATCCGTCACACTAAAAAATATTTTAAAAAAACACCCACCTCTCCACCCACACCCCCCTCATCCCCCTGCCACCACACCCACTCTCCAAATCCATGCCATTAAATTTCCCAAGTTCCCCCCGTAAAATTATTCCATCTTCATCCTCACTTTCCATGACGACATTTTTAGTTCTGGCGAGTTCTAGCTCGAGGGATTCGGCGCCGCTGGCTATGCGGACNCGTAAAATTATTCCATCTTCATCCTCACTTTCCATGACGACATTTTTAGTTCTGGCGAGTTCTAGCTCGAGGGATTCGGCGCCGCTGGCTATGCGGACCTGGATTTTTTCTCAGGTGAGACGAAATTTTTTTCCTAAGGTGGGACTAAAATTTTTAATAAAAAAAAACCCACCACATCCGAATGACTCGAATCCAAAACTTGCAACCCATTAATTGACATGATGACGTCACCAACTTCCAATCCAGCAGATTCCGCAGGTGAATTTGCTTCTACGGCGGAAACTACGACGGGGCGGGAACCGTGGATGCGGAATCCGTATTCAGAAGTTGGCGTGCGGTGGAGAGACGTTCGCTTGTTTATTTCTAAATTTGAGTGGTTTTTAAGTGGATTTATAAGTTTATTAAATTTAACAAGAAATTTTAGAAATAAAACTAAATTTGAAAAATTCTCAAAATTAAAAAACAAAAACATTTAAAAATTCCAAATTTAACTAAAAATTTAAAAAAAACCACTCACCCAACTCACACCCACCCAACCTCCGATAACACTCCCCACTCGCCCTCCGATGCACCATTCGATGCGTTAGAGCTACAAATTTCTTACAAAATTCCCTTTCGCCCTCCGTACTCTCCCCAGAATCCACTCTTCCCAACGGTTCGTGCCTATTCCAACAATTTACTTCCTCTTGATTACTAATATACACCCAAACCCCACTGGAGTAGGCTTCCAAATAAATTCCAGTGTCATCGTCAGTGGTGGAGGTGAGGTCGTGGAGGGAGGCGTGGAGGGAAATTGAGGATTGAGTGGAGGCGTCCGTTTTGTAAGATGTGTAGCGCTCTTCTGTTGATTTAAAGGTGGTATAATGTTAGACGGGCTTTTATGCTAGTAAACAAAGTATTTCCGAGACGGACGGACAGAATTATAGATGATTATGTTCTGAATAACGGGTAAAGGACATTTAGAGGCTTTACTGCTCTGGTAGTAAAGCCAAGTTTGTAAAAAGAAGAACACGCAGATGCTGCCAATTATGCCATTTTACTAGCACAAAAGCCAGTTATAAGAGATTACATGCCATTATTGAAATAAAATTTACAAAACTGACAGACAGACAAAGCAAAATTATAGATCGCAGGGAAAAGAAAATTACTAGCAGAAATTCCCGTAAAGTCAAAAATAAACTCTACTAGCACACAAGCCCGAGCCGACCCCCAAACTCACCACTCTTTGCCCTAATACTCTTTTTCAATAATAAAGGAGAATTATATGATTATGTTCTGAATAACGGGTAAAGGACATTTAGAGGCTTTACTGCTCTGGTAGTAAAGCCAAGTTTGTAAAAAGAAGAACACGCAGATGCTGCCAATTATAAATGCCATTTTACTAGCAAAAAAGCCAGTTATAAGAGCGGATTACATGCCATTATTGAAATAAAATTTACAAAACTGACAGACAGACAAAGCAAAATTATAGATCGCAGGGAAAAGAAAATTACTAGTACAAAGGCCCGTAACCTAACCTAACCCAACAAACATAAAAAAACCCCAAACTCACCACTCTTTGCCCTAATACTCTTTTTCTTCCTCTTCCTCCCACTCAACCCTCCCCCCAACCCCACCCCACCCTCATCGCCCCACCCATCCGGCGGCTTTAAAATTTCCACTTCCATAGCAACACAATCTGGTGGTGTACATGGCAACGGAAGCGTAGTCATTGTTAATTTAAATTTATCCAAAGAATAACTTCCTTCCGATGATGTCTCGTCAATTGGGGAAGTGGATTTTAAAGATTTGTTGCTAGGGGAACGGGAAACTACGGTTGTGGGGGCGGTTGTGGAGGGAGTAGTCGTTGTTGGGGAAAATAGTTGGAGGAGGTTTTCCTAGAGAATATTTAAGTTTGAAGTTAGTTGGCATGACAAAGAACAGACGAAAATAACAAAATTATGCATATGATGTAAATTACATGAAATTCCTCTTCCGTTGTTGGTGAGGGAAATGAGGTTGTTGTGGGTGGAGCAGCTTCGACAGGGGGAGGAGCAATGACTGGTTTAGGGGGAGGAGTAGGAGGTGGGGCGACTACCAGGCCGTTGGTTTGCGTTGGCTGGGAGACCATGCGGGACTGCAAAACAGTAGATTTCAAGTTTTACTAGCAGAGGAGCCCGTCTTAGGACTGGTGGATGAAATTTAATGTCATTGAATTACAACAATACTAGCATCAGAGCCCGTCTGGCAACTTTTCTTTCAAAATCCACCAGCCATGACAATATAAATTTTAAAATAAAAAAACCCACCCTCTGCGCCATCCTGGGTGAAAGTGACAAATATTCAGACGGCCCCCCAGCTCTAGGGACGATAAAAGAATCCGTCTGCGTTGCCTGGGATTTGACAACTAATGATAGCGAAGTACGGCTGCCGACGAGGGAGGAGGGTTTCGGAGTTAATGGTTCCGGAGTTTTACAGCGGCCGTCAATTAGTCTATTTTTTAATAATTTCATGAAATTAAATTTGTACAAAAAATTAATGGCTGTAAATGAAAGCAGGCAGTTAAACTTTTAATGAAAATAAAATCTTTTGTTAAAGAATAGACAAATTTAAAAATGTTTAAAGCATTAAATTCAAATTTAAGCATTAATCACCTCTCTTGGCTAACGCCCCCATTCATCAACTCCCACCTCGCCCTCCTAATTTTATGTTCATCAAACGAATTACTCGTTGCGGACCTTGTAAAATATTCCGGAGAGTAAAATGACACGTGCTTGATTTGCGTTTGGTTCAGAGGGGCAGAACGGGTAGCGGGAGGCTGGATTTTTTTTTGTGGGGAAAGGCTGAGTGGGAGGAGGGAAAGTTGGGTGGGAGGAGGATTCAATGTAGCGGTCAAGCTGGAATTTTTAAAAGAAATTTTTTGCCATTATAGAAAAAGTTTCCATTTTTTAGAATTTTTTTTAGTGGCGAATAATTGAATGAAATGTCATTTTTAGTAAGAGGTAAATTATGAAGCCATAGAAATGAGTTTTTTGGATATGTTTCCATGCAAATATTTAAAACTTTTAAAATAATGGTCTCGCGAAAACCGGAAAATTTAAAATTTCACAATTACTCTCATAGAAAATATTGTTTCCATGCAAATTTGAAATAAAAGTTTCCATAGAAACACAATATTCATTAAAAACCTCACCTGCTCACTCCACACCCACTTCCTGGCCTCATTATACAAACTTTCTCTACTAACCCCCATCCCACCACCCCCACTACTCCCACCCCCTCCCAATTCCACACTCCTCGGCCTATCACCCCTAACAACACAGCTTTGACTACTGCCCCCACTTGTTTGAGAATAAATTGGTTCATGGTAATAATAAACGTAGCGTGGTTGACGAATGTCTTCGTCGGATGTTGCTTGGCGGGCATGGCTCGTTTGATGCTGTGGGCGTGGTTCAGCTATGCACGAAGTGAATATTGAAGACGATTCGGTGGTTGTGGAAATGTTGCGGCGAGAGGTATGGCGGCGGCAGGGGGATTCCTAAATTTAATACATTTTTAGAAAATTAAATTTGAGAATTTTTAAATTTAACTTTTTTTAACTTAAATAACCATTAAATAAACTACAACATTTCAAATACCCGAGTATTTACTTGCGCACATTTTTTTGCCTGTTTAAAATGCAGATTGCATATTTGAAATACGTATAAAAAATTAATATTTAAAATCAAATTTAAATCACTGAAATTGAAATCTCATAAAAAGCTTTAAAAAAATAAACTGCAATAATTTCAGCAAAAAGCGGAAGATGAACGTGGATCAATGGCAAGACAATGTGGCAAAAGTCCGGAGGAATAGC
>JAAXNX010003369.1:0-10871 GCA_036491905.1 Folsomia manolachei
GTCGTTTACAAGGGGTATAAAATAAAAAGAAGTGTAGGAAGGAAAACCACCATTACCTCGAGTCAATAGATACTCAACTTCATTTTATGACGGAACTATTTCCAGTTTTAGTTTTACTCTTTATTAAACGATTCCGGTTCTGTTTGTGGCTGTGGGAGGGACCCACCTTAAATTAGAGCATTGTGCAGAATTTTTTGAAGAAACAAGTAGTAATCTATTTTAAATTGAAATTTTAGCCAATCCCAAAATATATACAATGGACAAGAAATTGTACAAAATAACGCAATTTATTTTAATTTAGAAATTATTTCAAAATTTGAAGTTTCTTTTTAAAACACCTCAAATTTTTCGGATTTTTTAATCCACTCTTGGAACTTTGGTCTTAGGTTAGGCCCTCCTTTCTCGTATTGGTTGGGACTAGCACCGACATCCGAAAAAGTCGAGACTCCCTTTCCAGATATAGATTAAGTACGTAACGTTCCCCACATTTATCATCAGCCCCACAGGGCCCAACTTTTGATAGGAGACACTTCAATCCAATCCACTCTCTTTCTTGCCTTAGTTATTACGAGATTTCTACCAGTTTTGTATATGAACAAGTTCCAGGATGGGTTGTTAGTTGGTTGAACCAACTTGGTTGATATCCGAAATGGACTCATTCTCATCTGAAATTCGATTCAATCCGAATTTTGTTACTTTACCCGGATCCCATTCACCCTTCTCCTTCAACGTGGGATATTATCATCACTTTCTTTGGGCTCACTTAAATTTTTGGGGGATGTCAATTCACAATTTGGAAGAGACTGAGTTAATTTCTGACTTTTTTGAGATGTACCCGGATTCGGGGAGACAAAGGACAATGGACCTGGTGGGTGACAGAGGGTGACAATGATACAAAGTTTGCCTTGCTCTGGTATTATGTCACGTTCTAAGAAACTTTCTCCACGTTTTTGACCCTATCACATTCTCGATTCTCACATAATTTGTTCTTTTTTTACAAAGGGAAGAGTTGTCCAGTTTGGGGAGTGTTTGGGGAATTGTTTGGACATTTGTTGGGTCGGGTATTTCGTTTTTTATACAATTCACGTCCGGTCTCATATTTCTCGGGAGCAATTTGTTATAAAAACTTCACCATCTTGAAGCTGGACGATGTGATTTTTAAGAGAAAGCTGGAGTTGAGTCAGATAACCCCGAGTTTCTTATTTCTTGGATTTTTCCTGGAAATTTCCAGTGGAAATTTCCACCCTCGTTAAAAATGCCAAAAGTTGCCCATTCCACCAAATTACCATAGGATGCAATCTCCTTTCTCTCACTTAAAGTAAAACGTTGGCTCCATCAAGATCAACTATTGAGCAATTGAACCTCTTATAGCGGAGTTAGTTGCAGGAACTTAGTTTCTTCTGGAGAAAGAAATTCCAGAAAAATTGTGGATTCTACAAGCACCAGAATTTGCTAGACAAGGAAGAAAATGAGCTTTAACTTGCATAAGGATGTCGTGGCTCCTTTATTTTTGTGGCTTATCCTCTGGGACCAAGACCCATTTAAGAAGAAGGAGGCTGTAAGAGATGGGCTACTATTTTAGAAAAGTAAGTAAGTAAGGATGGAAAATAAAGTAGGAAAGAAAAGAGAAAGCAATTCATGGTGTAAGAGTAAGAAGGCAAAGACGGGCATTATTGGTTGTTGTCGAGTTTTGTATGATAATCAGGTTCAGAGGAGGATGCAGTACGTAAAGAAAGTAAGGATGGAATGGAGACACAAATTCAAATAATGTCAACCTTATGGATGTAAGTATGTTGGTGCAGTATCCAAGTTTTAGAATGCCATATAAAATGTTGTTTCTAAATGGGATCAGGACCTAGGATCTACATTTTATCAATATTTTTGGAAAATATGCACATATGAATGATAGCAAATAGTTTTATATTACAGAATTTTGGTTCTTGCTCAACTTGTACGATGTGAGTCATGTTTTGGAGAGGGTCAATATTTTAGTGATACAAAGATAATGCTGCACATACCAAGAAGATTCGTTTTTTTAAGGAATGAACAATGAATTATGAGACATGATCAATTACATGGTTACATAGATAAGCACACCATTGTTATGAAAAGACACTTGGAAATTTCTCAGAGAAATTCTCAACCAGCAAAAACTTCGCTTTGAATTTTGAGTATTCCATCACCGTTCATTCATGGATGATTGTTGCCTATTATAAAGCTCTGTTGATGCTTACCTCAAATTAGCAACTGTGAATCAGGGCCCCATTACAACCACAATTTTAAGACACTAAATAATGACCTTTGGAAGATTAGCACAAGCTCATAAACTTCTAGGAACGGCAGAGAGTTTGAGTCGTGGTTCTCACTTTAATTCGGAAGAGGTAATACAATTAAATTAACAAATAACTGGGAAATAATCGGCACTAATTACTTTATTATGATACACACCAGTGCCGGGTACTCGTCACATTCCATCAGAAACTTGTCCAAGTCAATGGGCCCCTGGATCGGCTAAGGTTCCGGGATGTGCTCCACGTGACCTTTGACATTACTGGCGACGTCATGCTGGACCTAGTTTTTCGAGCTTTTGACAGAGATAATGACGGAGTTGTGAGTTTATTTAGGAACTGAGTAATGTCTCAGATAAGTACTTATCTAAACTGTTCTTGCCCAGATTGACGAGACTGAATGGGCCAAAGGACTCTCGGTAATGATTCGAGGGACACTAGAAGAACTCGTGGAATTTGTTTATTTCGTGTATGATATGAATGGGGATCGTTCCTTGGCTAGGGAGGAGCTCAACCATTGTTTGAGAGGTTGTATGTAAGTATAACAATGAAACCTTGTAACAATGAGATCAATAAGGAATCCGAGAAATCGGATATTTCTCGGATATTTACCAGTGCTAAAGCAATTTCTTTATTGTCAGGCATTCCGGTTATGGCACCGACGAGCTGGAAGAATGTGAACGAGACATTGTGGAAATTGCTATGAAGAAGTTGGACGTCGATCGGGGTAAGCAATAGCAATAGAGTGCATAATACTCCAGATAAATCCTTTGATAGATTGTTTTTGCAAAGCTCCACAATTTGCGAATTTCAAACCTAATAAATTTTTGCCAATAGACGGCCAAATAACGTACCTCGACTTCCAAAACGCCGTTGCAGCCGACCCCACCCTGCTCCAGGCTTGCGGGACATGTCTCCCAGCCCCGAAATCGTGTGCGTCCTTCCTCGCCCTGGTGACGCTTCGCTACCGTTCCTACACCGGCGTTTGGGATGTCGCCTGGACTCAGGGGAAGGTCGAACCGAAACCTTCCCGAGGAAAGAGTGTCATTCCGAGAATAACTCATGCCAACGCTGGCATCCTTAAGAAGGGCGTGGCCTCCGCGAAATCGGGAGTCAGTACGACATCAGTGGGTAAGCGGGGTGGACGTCAGGGATCCGGAGGACAGCCGCAACTTGTCGCCAAAGCTCCGCCGCCCACGCCAAGACCGGAGGGGAGTGTTTTGTCAAAAATATAAAGGTTTATTTTCCCAGAAAACAATACTATAAATCATAACTGTTTGTAATGGAATGGAGTGAGGGAAGGAAACGATGTCAATAAATAAGGGATGAATGTAATATTCAAATTCAATATGGAATGTCATTCTTTATCCAATTTATAGGAGAAGAATGTCACCCGAAACCCGGGTAGTTGGTTGGTAACCCGGGTAGAAGGAAAAGGGAGGAAAGGAGACTTGATCTGAATAAATTTGTCCACCAGCCTCGAGTGATGTATTTAATGTATTCTGTGAGGAGGAAGGAGACGCTCAATTTTACTTACAATTTACATCATGCATGAATTTTTACTGGGACGTGAGTCAAGTAAGGAATGTTACTGGAAGGAGAAGAATAAAAAAATTTGTATTCTTTAAGAAAGGGTTGCATTGCCGGAAGGAGGTTTTGGCTGGTTTTTCATCCAGTTAAAAAGATTTGGGAGGCTTGACTTGGTCTGAATTAGGATAAAGTGATGTTACCCGGTTTTCAGGAAATGAAACCCTGTAAAATCTTTTAATTGTAGTAAACTTAGCTAATTCTTCATTTCATAATACGTTGCTAAAATGAGACAATAGTTTATAAATAGATTTAATAATTTTTGAAAAAATTGTAGTAGTAGATTGCACTTAATTTCGATACCACTACCCGGGAGTACTTGCTTTCTCTGAAATTCTCATTTCTAAAGAAAGTTTCAGAAAAGGAAAAGAGCTAAGAAAATCATTGTAATTCACTCTCTTTCTCTGCTACAATGAAATGTAGGGAGAGCATGATTCACTCACATTTGCAATGCAAATCATTTCTTTCCTTACTTTCTTTTCTCTAGAATTTCGACTCAAAGATCCCTTCCGCTGGATAATCCTGCTATTAAAAGAAATGAAGTTAAAATTTTAAAAAGAGCGAGATCCGAAGTACGGATTGCGAACGGAAGTAAAGAATTTTGGACGTCTTTTTAAGAGATTTCCGGATTTGTTCGCATTTTCAAATGTTTGGAATGAAAGAGCTGTTCTTCCTTGGAATGAATGGTGGGAGTTAATTTAGATTAGGTGCCATGTTCATGTTGTCATTAGTTGGATCGCTATCTCGGTGTGGAGTCGGATATCTGTTCTGGTCTCACTATTCTAGGAGATCAAACCAAGTCTCGGGTGGTTTCTCTGAATTTATTGCAGAGTAAACTGAGACTCCATTATTATTCCACTATCCAGACTAGGCTAGAAAAGGTTGTCTGCAAGGTGAGAAGTTCTCTGAGAAGTAACTAAGTTAACAAGTGAGTCGGTATTTGTTTCCTGTCTGAGTGTCTAAACAAAGGCAGACAATTATTTGGAGAAGGAACGTTTCAGAGCGTGGGTGGATGGAACTTTAGGAAGTTATTACAGTTTTTACAATTAGTTTGATCCGGATTTGATAGAATTTCAATATGTTGGCTTAATCATGTCATAAAAAGATTGTGTGGTTAAGGTTCCAAACTGATTTTTTTTTACCGATATAGATTTTACCAAGCGTTTAGATTCCTGATCCCGATGCTAAATAGAAAAGTCTGTAATTTATATAATGTTATAATTTTAGTTATAATCAAACCACCTTGCATTACTAAAATATTCTGCAACAAAACAAGTTGGTACATACAATAGACAATTATATGAGTATGTGCCAGCCAACCGAGAGAACGTAGACAATTGCTTTTCCTGTGCCATTACTGTCGGAACTCTCCCGGGTATTTTGTCCAATATCTACCAAGAGAACATCCACCCTCTCACTTATTTTCGTGAATTGTACAGAATTGTGTACTCCGTACAGTGTACGGCCTATTTGTTCATTTCATTGTTCACTCAACATTCATTTCGTTGTCTTTCCTGGCAATCTAGAGAATAGAGCAGATATTGGTCTGGGTGTGGTCGGAATTGGGTGTAATGAGCAATCTGATGAAATGAAGATGAACTGAGCTACCCGTCCAAATAATAATGACAATTGCACCATCATCACCCACTACTGGATAAGTAAAGTAAATGCCAGGGATCTGATTGCAGGACTTTTGTCTTGATTTCGCATTTATTTGTGTGTTTAACACAAGTTTGGTTACGGACCTGGAATTGACTGCAATGCGGTATTTCGTGGATTAGGACCGAAATTTCGGGGAAAATAAAACCAGAAGGAAAAAAAGCTTCACGGGCTTTCTCTGGGTTTTCTTTTCCTTAATGATATTAAATGACATGATGAAATTTTGAAGGGTGACACGACAAAAAATTAACCCGACAAGGAACAGAGAGGAGAGGTTGGAGGTGGCTAAATGATAATTTTTCGGATAGAATATTAAGAAAGTTGTGCAAGGAGGGAAAAAGAAACTTTTTCGGGAAGTGGATTTTGATGAGGATGAAGGATAAGGGAAGGTTTCCGGGTGAGAATCGTGGAAATATTGAGGAAATTAAGATTGTCGTAGATTGGAGATGTTGGTGGAAATTGGGAATGTTAAAATATTTGCAACTATGTCAGGTGTGCTTCCATAACTTGAGACAAGAGTGGTTCAAAACTAGATCAAAATTCTTAAAAAGTGTCTAATTCTGTGGAAATATCACTCAAAATAGTTCCCTTATCCTCAATCCCAACGAAGTAAGAAAACTTTGGCTGTAGTTTTCCAACCAAGACTGACTTGGTGTCGTGTTAAGAAGAGATCCGACATTTTTTAGACATAATTTGACAAGCATTGCGATCCCTCCGTTGTCCCAGTGGATTGGTGTACTTGACTCGAAAAAATGATGAAAACTTACTTCTCTGACATGATGCTCCATTACACATGCCAAAAGCTGGAGCTCGGTTACAAACTACAAATTGGATCCTTTGCTAAAGTTGCCTACAAAAAAAACTACCCTTTTCCTTAGTAAGGAATTGAAAAAGTGTCCTAATGATCGGTGTCCCGGCAGGCCTAACTTTTTGGGAGGAAGTCATCCATCCGAAGAATCGGAGCAAGGTTGGGTATTGTCCACTTTGCGAAGGGTTCCCTTCCCTGGGCATTGTTGGACATTGCTGAAACATTGTTGAGTTGGGAGATAATTTGTCACCGTTTAAAGTTCGAGGCTTGATTAATTGTTGCCACCTTAGTTTTGGAGGGTGTGTCAAGGCACAATTTTAAAGTTTAGGATGTCCCCATTGTTGAATTGAAGGCGCGTGCTTGACATGACAAGAACAATGGTATTGTTGAGGAGTCATTAATAATTTCAAGTGCGAACTGAAATGTCAAACGAGTTAATGGAGCAGATGAGTATATCAACTGATGGCAAAATCCTTATTTTGCAGACTTGTCAGCCAAAATTGTAAATTAAACAAATTGTAAAACTGGACTAACTTGTTAGGTAATATTTTTGAAGCGTAAAGGAAGGACAAAGAAATAAAAGAGAAATGAAATAAAGAGAAAGGCAAGAATTGAATTGGCACAAAAACCTGAATAATTCATCCCTTAAATTATTCAGCATGTTCACAACCAGCTTTGTTGTAGGGTGGATGGAAGGAGTATAAAACGGGAAATACACACATGTCCATAAACCAAGGGCCTGGAATGAATTCTTTGTACTAAATTTATGGCATGAAACGAGATACTATTCATTGTTGAGTAGATAGCAATTTGGAGTGGAATTGAATGACAAATTTCGAAATTTTAAGGGAAATTGTCACATATTGGTGCCGGAGTGAAGTATTTGCCAATTGTCATTAATAGCATTTTGCTACATAAGATGACGTGGTGTAGAACTCTGCCATGTAAGTTAAAATTAGAGTTTTAGAAAACAATGAAACCAATGAATATAAAGGGAACAAGATCTCAAACTGGTTGCATTGAGTTTGGTTTGAGACGTGGAAAAAAAACAATAAAGTTTTTCTCATCCGGACCTCCTTAATATTTGATGAGCACGTTGTTTCACTCCGGGATGAAACTACTTATTTAGGAAATGGGTGCATGGTCCGACAATCCCCTCGTAATATTTCCGGATGCACTTATATTCCAAAAAGGATCCTAGATTCAGATCCTAATACCCGGGTTATTAGCTTGAGAATTATTCTTGAAACTTGTCGGTGGAAATTTGAAAATAATTTTGAAATATGCTCGAAAAACATGTTCAAAACTATGAAAATTCTTTACAAGTAAAATGTGTAAAAGTCTCGTTTGTTTTCTGAAGGGTGGGTGGCAGCGTAACAATTCAATTTCAGATTTTAAATTGACTTTACACCAACCTTTCAAAGATCAAAGGTGAGTTTGTTGGAATAAAACAAATAAAAATTCAACGGATTTTCAGACAGATTTCATTGTTATTGAAAACGGTGTTGGGCCGGGATTTGACAAAGAACGGACCAAAAAGAATGGAATGGACAGAAATTCATGAATTTTGAATCAACTCTGAAAAGAACGAGTGCTATAAAAACTATTAGATTTGATTTGGACTTGGATTCTGTAAAGTTTGGAGTTGCTGGACATTCCGTATTTTTCTCGCAATAAAAAATTGGAATCTTGAAATTGTTCGGGTATGTGAAGGAAAGTGCTTTTTGGCCCCGGTGGGAAAACTGACCGAAAATTCCGACTTTCCCTAAAAACTCGATTTCTAGGAGAAAGAAGGATATAAAACGGAGCCGACCACGAAAAGCCAAATTCAATTCCGGGGAGGATTGGGTCCGAATTTCGGAGTTTTTGAAGAAAGCAAACAAATTGTTAGGAATGCTTTGTGGAGTTAAACAGGCAACAATGCGGTATTGTTGCAAATTGTTATTGAGCAGTTGGAGAAATTGACAAGATTTTGGAGGGTTTTTACGAACTTTAGCCTGAAATTTTGACCAGAAATGTGTCTTATTTTTCGAAATACCAGGCAAATTGAAAATTCTTACTGAATTTAGTATTCATCCCTTCAACAGGGTGTCTTCTCCAGCCCTTCAGATACGGCTTAGGGTGAGTTTGGTCAATCAATTGAGCAGGGTGTGAGGTTGGTTTGGTCAGCAGAGAAATCTATCACTTTCACTCCACTCAGCTTGAATTCGGAATTCGGACGCTGTTAGATCCTTCCCTAACCCGTAATCTCTCATCCGATGCCCGGAATCCCTGGACATTTGTAGAGGAATCAGAGGAGAAAAACAATTTTTCATTTTTGACTGGTCATTTTTTCCCGACAAACTCCCGGATTAGATCACAACGAGCTCGGAATAAAGAGTTTGGCCAAGAATTGGCCAAACCAAGAATTGATTGAGACCAATTTGTCCGGGTAGTACGTCATATAATGGTTATTTGAATTAAGGAATACAAAATTTTAAGACAGATTATTATTTTAGGATAAGCCATGCAAAATAAGATGCAGTTGTTCTCGCAGCAAGATAAGATAATCAAGAAAGTCAACCATGTCTGAGAAAAGGTTGACTAGAGTTGAGTTGATTTATTACCGTGAAAAATATGGGATTTGTTAGTCATGGCTGGGGAATTGGTTTGTTTTACGTGACGAAAATTATTACTTTCTCTTTCCTCCCTTCCCTGAATTTCCTTTAGTTAAGTTTGTGCTCAAGGTAAGTGATGTGATGAAATGTAATGCTGAGATTTGCATGGACCTGCATGACTTGTTTTGTAATGATCACCCCATAATTTTGGAGAAAGCAATGTAATCACATTCCTACAAAAAGATTGAGACACCAAACAATAAGTCAGTCGGAGGACAGGCCAATAAATCTGGAATGGATGAGAAATGGCGGAGAGAAAGTTTAGGATGTTGTACGAGGTTAATTTTGAGAAACAAAGAAAAATAATGGATGAGCTTTCTCTTGGAGAGAAGAATGAAAATAACAAGAATTTTGGGAGAGTAAGTAAATCAACTTCCTGGAAGGTCTCAGAGGAACGGGAGAGTGTTTGGATGAGTATTTTGTTGATGATTGTAAATCACCCGGGTTTTTTTGGAGATAGAGAAACAAAGTTGAATAATGGGAGTGTCAGCCGGGAAAGAAATTAGGGGGTGGTGCAATTTGGGTGCGTTTTATCAGGGTTTGAAGGCATAAGGAGTACAAATTATGAGTTGCATGGCCTTATTAAAATGATAAGCATGAATTTCCTTACAAATGAGCTAAACATCTTTCTTGAAGGAGGGAGACAGAAATTTTGATGCCCTAGAAATTTCAGAAATTTATAAATTTTCTACGGGAACATTGGAGATAAAATCCGTGAAATGAATGCGGAACGAAAAATTTGGTCGTTTTTTTCACTCCACAAACAAAACTACCCGGATTTATAGAATCCTTGGCCGTCTTTATTAAAAACTACGGTAAGGTGAGAAATGACACTATAAAATTGTGACTTCTTCATAAATGCTTCGATTCATTCTTAATTGGAAATATTTTGATTTGACCTAGATCTTGAAGCAGCAGAGCCTGGCGTCTAGTCATGATGATGGAGCCGGAAATGGGTAATGACACCGCCTTGGTCCATATTGCACTGGCAAATCCGCTGGTAAGGTTATTATTAAAGGCAGGAATTGAATGGCTTGAAATTTAACTGTTGAACCTTGTCCCAGATCCTGTCCAACATATTTCAACACCTGTCTTTGGCCCAGCTTAAGGAAATCCGGACAATTTGCAATGACTGGGAACTTCCGGCAGCGTCTCACCTGGGAAAAGAGACGAAATTGAATATCAAATCCGTTTGCGATGACTACAACCGGGTCGGCTTCTTTTCAAGGATTCTTCGTGCACTGGGCGCTAGATCCCCGGAAATGGCGACAATGACAGTTCAACTTGTTCGGCGAATTACAGTCGAAAGCATCGCCCCAAACAGTTTGGACAAAGTTGCGTTCCAGATGTTTCTTCGAGTTCATCGAGAATGGATCCAAGAATTCTGGTTTTCCGTGGATTGGGGATTTGGTCCCACAATGAAGACCATCTTTGAAGACCTTATCTTTCCGAAGGTGAAGAAAATCTCAATCCTAGAATCCGGAATGGTTCCCGGTGCGGTTCTGCAGCTCCCGAAGTTTCCTCTGATGCCAAAAATGACGGATTTGGAGCTCGATTCCGCAGCTGGAGAGAAGGCAAATGACCTCGAAACTGGGCATCGATACGCCCCCATGTTCCAGGAGTTGATAAAGAAGTCGCCAAACCTGGAGCGGTTGAAAATCACGGGAAACATGTACCCGGATCTGAGCTCCGCTAAGAAACTAAAGTCCTTGAATTTGACCACGTATCCCGTGCGATTAACCGAGATCCCTGATCCAGAGGATGAAGATTTCGATGGGATTGAAGGGTAATTAAATTAATGAGTGCAATTTTTGCGGATTTAAAGATCTTGCTAAAAAGAGGACACTCTTCTTATTTAGCGTGATTCGACCC
>JAAXNX010003370.1:0-10869 GCA_036491905.1 Folsomia manolachei
GGGATTTTAAAGGCTTTCTTTTAAGAGCTGCCAGAAACCGTGTTCTCCTTATCTGGACATGCTCTTGTCCATTTTTGCAGCTTTTGGCTTTGGTTTTTGCAAGAGTCACTTTTGGTACATTACTGGTAAAACTGTTCCTGTATGAATGCCCTATATTTTTCAGTTTGCAAGGAATTTGCTCAATATGTTCATTTCGTCTTCATTTTGGTTTTTGTTACGCATTTCAGCTTTTCGTTTTACACTATTTTGACCATGTTCCGGTCTCATTCCATTTTTGAATAGAAACTCTGTTCCGGAAGCCAGAATTTTGTTGTATTTGTTGCCAAAGTTCATTTTCATTTGCGCCTCCTGTCATACATCTGATTAAACATAATTTATTAATATTTGCAAACCATCTCGCTCGACCTCGACCTAAGTTTTCATGGAGCATTAAACTAAACTAAAAACAGAGCCAGCAAGCTGCCGTTTCTCTTGGGAGTTTAAGTTAACGGAGCGTTTCATTTCATATGTTAAAAGCTAATGGGTTTTTGGTAAATGATAGTTCGGAAGGAAACATTGGGGTGAATTCTACATAAATAGCTTGGTTTTAACATTCATTGCCAATGCCATTACTCTGCTAAAATTCTTCCCAAATATTTATGAGGACAAGTTGGATGTTTCGTTCTCCGCTGAGTTGAATTAGTATGTGTCGAGTCGTCCACGTAGGATATGTAATGGAAATGAAGTAACGATGCCAAAGCCAGTTTTCAGGTAGTAAATAAATTTCTCCAAAATATTTTCGCCGAGGGGTTTCACTCAGCAAACACACAGGGAGACAGGAATTATTTGCCATTTTCCACATTTCATCTCACATCCGTAACAATTTACGAGATAAACCAACAGCGAGAATCCCTTGTGAATTGCCGATTAATTGCGTTTGTCCAGTCCTCCGTAGTTTCGTGAGAATGCTTCGACTGAATATGGAAATCAAGTAAATATATTAAGGGGATGAATACCGCAGAAATTGTGTGGTCGGAAAATTATTCTTCAGAAACATTTCGAAAAAATATTCGCGTTTAACTAAATTTCTTGTGTCAACTAAAACTTTGAAAATTACTTGTCATTAAATTTTTCCTAGTGAAAAATGAACTAAACGAAGAGATGAGCTATCCGTGACCAAAGCATTAATTTGATAAATGAACCCACGCTTTGCTCTAATTCAGGTGCCATTCATTACTCAGGTTATTATGCTCATTTTTGGCTGTGGCTTCCTTTTGCAAGGTTAGCCAGATATGAGAATATTCAGCTAAAATACTAAAATGAAGATCGTGGGATGCCTTGATGATAAAATTACACGTAGTCCCAGTCACCCACCGCAGTGATATAATGTAAGATTTAACTCATTTTTCAGAAATAAGAAGCTGACGTTGGTTAACGCTTGGCTTGGTCTGGCATGGAATGAACATTATTACTGGATCCCGATTAGTTATTACCTTGACTTGCTTAAAATCTCTTTCTTCCAGTTTCCTTCAAAGATATGCACATATCTGTGTAATGTCGGGTTTCCTGGAACTCTGGAACTTCTTTGATGGGAATGTAAATTAAATTGTGTTTCTTTGAATGGATTGTGAAAGTGATGAAATGCCGTGTTGATTTAAGACGAGAGTAAATTATTGGTTACTTTCACAAAGGAGAAATTAAGAAATGGAAGGGAATTGGAGATATGAGTGAGACCGAAGGGAAATGAAATGAATAATAATTTTTGCTGAAAAAGTTTTATTTTATTTTAAAGAAAATATTAATTCGCTTATACTTTGAACGGAGAGGAATTATCAATTTAGTATTAACTTACAATTAGAGGTGAATGAAAAAATTGTTCTGAATAATTGACAAATGAAAATTTGAACTACATGCATCTGTTACAGAAATAAAAGCACGTCATCTAAAAACATCTCCGTCATTGATTTCTATTTTCATTACAAAACGGCGTCAAATGCGTATCAAAATTTGCTGGCGATGCATGGTTCAATTTCAATTACACTATTATGCAATGACCTGCCATGTTAATTAATTCTTTCAAATTTGATAGAAGGAAACACATATTGAGAAAAGCCAATATTCAATACTTATAACCAACCTATGCATCATCTTACAGGTCTAAATATGCAAAGAAATCAAGAGATGCCTACATAACCAGAAGCAAAATGCAAACCACAAAAAGACTGGAGCTCAGTAAAGCAATTCATAAATCAGCAACTTGCCCATTAGTCAACTCAGACGACAGCATCACTTCTCATTTTTGATGTAATGTTGTATTTCTTGCATACATTCTAATACTTAGCCTTATATATTTGCCATACTGGATTGTGGAGCTAATGCGAAGGTTGCATCGACATCAATGATGCATCCCTGAATCTGCGTCTTATGAAAATAGTGAATTCACTTTTATTAAAGGTTTTGAATTTAAGCCTCTTGGCCCACAGTCATAAATCATGCCCTCGAATCAATAGCTTTGGTTGAATTGAAGTTCGGGTTGGGTTGGCCAAAACATTTTGTGAACCAAACCCAAGTGAGCACATGCATTCATTGCTTGTGAATTTGAATCCAAACAAATCATTAAGGACGAGACCATCCCAATAATCATTTCACGAAGAAGTAAAACTCTCAACCCAGCAAATGCTTGGTTTGAATTGAGTGGCTGATTTTAATGGTAAATCAAACCAATGAATCTGCGTCTTATGAAAATAGTGAATTCACTTTTATTAAAGGTTTTGAATTTAAGCCTCTTGGCCCACAGTCATAAATCATGCCCTCGAATCAATAGCTTTAGTTGAATTGAAGTTCGGGTTGGGTTGGCCAAAACATTTTGTGAACCGAACCCAAGCGAGCACATGCATTCAATGCTTGTGAATCTGAATCCAAACAAATCATTAAGGACAAGACCATCCCATAATCATTTCACGAAGAAGTAAAACTCTCAACCCAGCAAATGCTTGGTTTGAATTGAGTGGCTGATTTTAATGGTAAATCAAACCACACTTATACGCATGCTATAGTGGTATCCTCTTATTTTGTTAAAAAGGTGGCTTTTCATTTTCATTACAGGAAGAAAAGCAAAGTTACTTAAGTATCTGTGTGGATGGGTAATTCTTCTTTCATCGTGGTTTATATTTAACCAACCCTGAGGATTGGGTTCGTCCCATCTCTGTGGTAGGTAGAAATATAGAGAAAAGGAAGGAAAGTAAACTTACCTCAACCCAAACATAACAAGCACCTTGTTTTACCTTCCGTAAAATGAATGAATGTAGCAACACTCAAAGTTACAGAAGATTTTCTTGAAAAATATCCAAATTTGGAAGATTCACTGATGGATGGGTAAGAATTCAAGTATATACATGTACTGACGCATTAGAGAGGATATTGAGGAGATCCACACCCCCTCCGGCAAATTGCTTCAAATTTAGATCGGTTCAACACCCAACGCAACCCAGCTCAAAACTTAACCAAGCCACCCATGCTTTTTCCAATACCTTACCCTAAATTAAATTCGGTTAAAATTACAAATTTTGTATTAACATTCTTTCAACCATAATGGACGGCTTACTTTGTTGTGGTGTGGGATAAATTCTTAAGAAAAGTCGGGAGTCACCTGTCAGTCAATCATAGTAGCAGAGATTGGAATAGTGTAAAGTTCCTTGGGTCGGTTCAAGTTCCATTATAAAGAATTCTGTGGGAATCAAGTTTGACTTGTCAATTGTCATCAAGTTGCGGATATGCTGAGTGTCAGTCTGCTGACAAAACTATTCATAGCTCTAAAATAAGTGCTAAGGAACTTCACGTGGAGAACTGATAGCAAAATCATAGCATGGACTTGCATTTAAATTGGAAGACTTCCATCTAAGAATATATGGTCCTTACACAAAAATGAAATCTTAAGGAAGACAGAAATCCATATTAAGTATTTGGTTTGTTTGCTTGCTTATCCTCCTGGACTTTGGATGCTTGAAACGCGAAATCCTATTAAGATTTAAAGGAAAGAGCAACTGACTGATTTTGACTTTCTTTTCCTGTCGTGGAGAAGGTTTGACTTTAAGGCATCTAACACCACAAAATGTTAACAGGTAGGGGTCGAGGTAAAGGATTACTATTTGTGGGTATTGTAGCAGGACAGGAGATTACTATTCATACATGAAACTGACAGGACAAACCCAAAATCTTGAGGTTGGGATTGACGTGGCGTGGGTGGAAAAAGATGTCCAAGTAAAGGTTCTGGTTTTGGATTAAATTAAATTGAAGTAGAAAGAACAAGGTCACAGCGTGACAATATTCAGATTTTGACAGTCAATTTAAAATTCAATTGTATTTGGGATTCAATTTTTTGGATAGACTGTAGTTAATGGGTTCGAGGATAGTTTTTGTTTATTTGTATCATTCTACTGTGATAATGGCATTTCTTTTTATTCGACATTTAATATTTATAATGTTAGTTTGATATACACAGGAAATTATTAAAACAACTACTTAGCTACCACCAAAATAACATAACCACGACCACCTCACCTCGTCTTTGTATCAATTACACAGGTAGAAAATACATAATCTCTGACTTCCCTTAGACTCTGTTGCTGTTCTTAGAGAAAAAATATATGTAATTCCATCCTGCGATAAATAATAAGCACGTTTATTTCTTTTGTTTGCTTGTTCAACTTAAATTGAATACAAATTCAATCATCATCATCAACTCGACCTGTCCCAGGATGATAGACTGACAGGAGTTCAGCATTCCCCAGAACGGAACACTGATGATAATATAAATGTGAGAATATGAGACATAAAACAAAAACTACCAAATACACTGGTTTTGTAAGTGCTCAATTTGGCTGGAGCTTGGTTTAGCGTTTGTTTAAGGTGATTCATTTCTCATTTGTTATTATTTTAATTCAATTTTTTACTGGGTGGTGATTTTAAGTATCAAATATCACTCCACCTACTTGTTGTGGTCAGGCCACACGGTACGAATCCAAGTTGGCTTGTCTCCTCACGTCATGTCGAACAGGATTGTTCCAAGGTAATGGATAAGAGAATTGGATTGAAGGATGAAACTTGACCTGAAACTTGATAAAGATAAGTGAATTACTTATTACATAGAAATCATCGTTTAGTAGAAGTACAGATAATGTTCTTGTTAAAAAGATGCCCGGTTTTTTACCGTTTTTTGGTATCCAGACTACTGGACCAGTTTTTCAGACACCAAGAATCAGGTTCAGTTCTCATTCTGTCTGGCTTTTTTAATGTATCCAATTAATGTATCCAATTCAAGTATGTAATATGTACATTCTATACCTGTCTGGGTTGGTTAGTTTGGTATTTGTAATCTTAATCT
Source organism: Folsomia manolachei (assembly GCA_036491905.1). Lineage (NCBI taxonomy): Eukaryota > Metazoa > Arthropoda > Collembola > Entomobryomorpha > Isotomidae > Folsomia > Folsomia manolachei. Next base: position 5,363 of record JAAXNX010003370.1, read on the forward strand.
AATTGTGTAAGACGTTTCGTTGCCACCTTGGAACACAATTCCTCCAGTTCAAATTCAATTCTTTTATCATATGCACCCTACCTGGCTCGTATTACTGCGTTATGGTCATTCAGGAACCTTGTTATTGCACAGTTTTAATGTTTTCAAATGATTCTCTCCCTCAATCCTCCCACGAAGATGATAATGATGGTGATTAGGGTTGGTTTGGTAGGTTGTCAGATTGGAATGTCATTGGAATGGATTCAGTTGGTGGTTTGCTTTGCTTCTCTTTTCTTTAGTAAAGAAGTTAGGTTACGTCTGTCCGTCAAAATTGAAATAAAAATGTGAGTCAGCTTAATAAACTTTTTTTTACTAACTTCGATACAGAACTGGTACATACGTATATTCTACATTGGATTTCTCCGTAAACCTCTTGTCCATCTAATTTTGTCCCAATATAAGCTTGACTTAAAATCAAAATGAAACTTGAGTCCATCAATATCTTCCTGTATTGTGGCGATGATTGCATGATTTGATATGTTGGTTGAAAAACATCCATCTCCAGTTAAATACTTATTCATGAACTGCTATTACATCTCGATAGTGGTGGTGTTACCTGCACCACTGCATCCTGATTTGATACTCTCCCTTCATTCCAAAGTCTGTAAATACCTTTGTGTTTAATTGTAAGAAAAACTACAACAAATTCTTGAAATTGGATTACAGAAGCACGACCATTTTTGAGATGCTGGCGGTAGGTCTTCCGTCCGTCCGATGATTTCATGCATGGAATGATTCTATTTCACCCTCTTACAATGAAAATGATAACACTTCAAATCCTTATTTACAATTTTACCCTATATCCTTGCTACGAGTACATATTTATTTCAATTGGAAGCAATTTTCTATTCAACTCTTTTTTTATCATCTCACTTTTACCTTTCCAGTTCAGGGCATTTTGTTATTTTAGGCATCGTATCCTGAATTCGAATTGAATGAAACTTTGGAATGTTTCGTTCCATGGATGAGGACAAAATTATAGAAAAATGTTTACATGCCTGCACCCTCACATCAACACGATGTCATGTTACGATTTTAAGGATGAACTATGAAGAAATAAAGGGTACCAAAATGTCGTGTCAAACGCAACTTAATTTTACTCCTTGGTGGCATTTTATGAAGGCGTTTGAAAAGTTTAAAGGGACAATATTCATTACCCAAATTAATTGGGATGGTAGATTAGATAAAAAGTAAAGAAAACGATTAATATGCTCATCCATCCTAATAAATATGAAATGAATCACATTTTAATAATCAGTAAATGACCTTGTGAAGTGGGGAGGTGGACCTGGGCATGCTACATTTTGAAGTAGCGTGCAGTTAATGTATTTAATGACACGGCTATAAATTATTAGCACTTCTTCCCATCATCCACCCAAATATAGCAAATCCTAACTTTGTTGTGATTGTACTTTGGTAGAATATTAATTTTTGTAGAAAAATTAAAAAAAAATCTTTGCCATTTCCTAACTGTGGGATGTTCATATTTATGATTTAAGACTCAGGAGTTTGACAAAGGCAAAGCAGAAGGGATGATAATAATATAATGGCTTGGTTAGTGATAATTTATACCTTGATAATGTAATTATCATTCACAAAATGATCACAGTCAATTGCAGAAACATGACTTAATCAAATTTAGTTAGCTGTGTTCATTGAATGAACTTCATTCTAATATCTACTTTGTAATGTTTAGTTTTGTGGATAATTTGGTAGTTGCTTGATTATTTTTTATGGTGCTTGTAGACGAACGAAGTCAGCCTACTAAAATTGTTTGTTTGTTTGTTTCTGGGCACATAATTGATACTGAACAAGTCATCTTTTAGCTAGAGGCCTCTAATCTAAGCTGAGGCAAACTATCAGCTTTTATTTAATCATGAGGCAAGCCATATTTGGAACGGCAGAATATGAATATTCAACTCGTGCCTCATTTTCATCCCAACTTTGTTTTGGCATCAAGCATAACTTTTACGTAAACTTGGCATTTTCTTAGTTTTTGTTTAATTATGGCTGCTGGCAAACTCGTGGTGTGGTAAGGGAAGGATTAAATCAAAGAGATTATGATGAGGTCAAGGGATCCATCCATGGATAAACATCGTCCCAAATTGCTATCAACCACTTTAACCAAACTCCTTTTAAAGAGTGGGGCATGTGGGATGAGAATATTCAAGGTGGAAATTGTTTAGAGTTAATTACAGGCAGGGGTTCATTAGTTCATCATGGATTAAAAGTTTGTGAAGGAATTTAAATTTTAAAACCTTTAATTAACCATTTATGTATTTCCTTCTCCGTAAATCATCACCTTTTTTGCTGTGAATCAAACCTTTCAATTCAAGTTTCTTGTGTCTTTTTAGACTTGCCAGTTAGTTGTATCGTGATGATTTATTAATTGCCAGTTTTGTACGTAAAACCAAATGCATTTTTGCTTACAAAATTGTGCATGGAATGCGAAATGGGGATATCAAACTCTGAGATAAATACGGGTTTGGCAGTCATTTGGCAAAGTGCGATCTAATGGAAACAAAATTTTATGGGCATAATTTTTGCAGGGTTTTAGCCACGTGTCAAGGCTGCAAATGCATTTATGTCATCCTGTTAAAAATTTAGATCCATCTTGTCCCCGAGTTTATCAACAGTGTCAGAATTTAATCATGTTTTCTTTTTGTGATTCTCGCATTTTAAACATCTGTAACAGAGTTATCCTTGTGGGTTGAGGAATTACACCAAATTCAACTTTGTAAAGTTAGTTGCAGTGAAATAAGAAAAAGTAGTAAAAAAACCAAGAAAATGTCGCACACCAGCACGATATTTTCAAGTATTTTAAGTAACACGAGTATCCGATCATGAGTATCTGTAGCAGACTCTTATCTCTGCAATCATTTCAATGCCACCCTTGCCACTGGTGTGAAATCCATCATCAAAGTATCAGCCAACAAATTCTAACTTTACAACCGAGTAGAGCGTCATGTTCAACTAATCTTATACATGCTAAGAATAAAATTACAAAGTTGTAACAAGTTTTCATTCCCTGTCTTCAACTCTTTGGAGACTGCACTCGAACAACTCTTTGGAGACTGCACTCGAACAACTCTTCAATAAATATTCGGCCGGAGGAGATGTCCTTGTCGTCTACTTTTTCAGGAGGACCCGACTCGGTTTTATTTTCTTCGGATATTCATAGCTAACCAGTTTAGATTAAGTTTCAAACCGTCTTTCATCACGTTTTGGGAGGATAACATTGCATGGTTCAGCTTCCTTGGGTCTCCTGTTCGTAATTCGTTGAGCAAACAAGTATAGGAAGCGATCAAAAGGAAATTCAAATTAGTCGTATCTTTGTCATATTTTATGACACAAATTAGCTTAATTTCTATTCGATTGAATTTACGGACAAGAAACTTTTATAAAATAACCAATTCCATGCCAAAAAACGCAGCAAACTATTCCCTGTAATTTCGGAATGCAGGGAATAAGTTACCAATCCAATCCAGTGACCAATGCATTGTTCCAGGACACTCAAAAGCTGGAGTTATCTGCACTTCATTTTGTACTTTGCGGAGGTTACAAGAATGAATACTAATAATGTGAATACGATCAGTGCATTTGGCTCGGGGGACGATGGATAGGGTCCAATTCCATCCACCCAAGAAAACTAAACCAGAAATCCCTGACATGAGACGATGTCATCAGTTTTAAAGCGATTTGGTTCGATGTTCTGTCGGCTTAAAGATGCACGTGCTGTCATTTTTCACTCCTTCTCCTGTTTTCTCGCCATGTTAACATTCCCATTGCCTACAAACGGGACCACATTTTCCGGAAATCTTCTCCCAAGCAAACTGCTCACTTCCCAACCTGCCTGCCTGAACTTTTGCCAAAAACAGTTCCGTTCTTTGAATCTCAATTTCCTCATCCCAACTTATTTAGTTCAAAATACTTATCTGTATCTTATCGATGAAATTGCATGAGTTCCCCAACCCTTGCTGCTCATTTGGTTAGTAGTTACAAACTAATCACTGAGAATAAGCATTTGTAAAATACAAATATTTTACATGACACTTTAAATGTTTTCACCCACGTGTACGGAATTTTAATTGCATTTTTGAAAAAAGCTTTCCAATACATTTGGAATGTTTCTGAGAAGGACTTTTAAAAGTAAAGTTTTCGTTTCAATGGATAAGGTGAGGTACAAACTGCGTAAAAAGTAGCCTCCATATTTTGAGTGTTTCTAAATTTACACCAGCCGTGCCGTTACTTTTGCTTCGTTCTCTTTTGCTGTTCTTACAAAAACGGAGGATTGCATCCTAAAATCCTGAACATGTATCAAATAAATGGAGAAGAATGCATAAAAGTCCAATAATATTTTGATTAATGTTTAGTCATCACTTTTGAAGAAATGTACAAATCGCTGGCTTGCTATTCCTGTCTACCCTTCGTCTCCTTTTCCTTCGTTGATAGGCATTTATCAGACAGAACATAACTTTCTCTTGCTTTACAACTTGGTGGATTTGTATCTTGTGTTGTTCTTGTATTATTTTATTTTCAGAGATTTGAATGTTCAAATATCTCACGTTTCCTGGAATTAGTCTCAAATCCCCATTTCTTTTCGTGGTTTCTGTTTAGCACTGTTCTGTGCCCGTGATTCCTATTTACTCTGACTGTTACCGATATATTTTAGTTAGTTTGACGAAGGTGGTGGTGGCAACATTACGTTTACGACATATTTTGACTCCTTTCTGCTCTATTTTTAAGTTCCATTCAGAAAATATGCGCAGCAAAAAGCACGAATGGTGTTAAGTATATTTTTTGACAAATGAGATACAGTCAGATTTTATGGATGGATGAATCTAGACATTAGCTAAAATACATTGTTGTAAGCTACACAAAAAATGCTTTCTCTTCACGTTTTTTGTTGCCAAATTAGTTTATGCAATGCAAAATTGATTTTGCTGCAGTAGTGATGACATTTCTCGAGGCTGTTTACCTGAATCATATATAATCAAACGAAAGCTAGAATTTACAGATGCAGATCAATCTATTTAAGTAGGAAAATGCAAGTTATTTAATACTGAATCAAACAGCTCACGTTAACCTAAAAAAATATTCGTGGCTAAAGAAGTGTAATAGAAGTTGTTTGCAATATGATCCAATATTTCCAATCTACATCAATTTACTATTCATAACAGAAGTTGGTGGTAACAAAACCAGGATATTATGCAAGAAGTGCTCCATAAAAAGCAACCACATAAATAATATACTTTACTTATTGTCTTGTTTCTCTCTCAATCTTAACAAGATCACAATTACTACAAAATCTACAACGTTATGAAAGTACAAGTTGCTTGTCTTATTGAAGAAATACAAATTCATCTCCATATCTTTCCGGTTGACTGCATTACCTACTTAATTTACATTTTGTCTGTTTTTGCATAAAGTTCTTTTTGTGGTCCACAATTCAAATTCAAAACATTTCG
>JAAXNX010003371.1:0-10867 GCA_036491905.1 Folsomia manolachei
CCCCCACCTCCACCTCCGCCACCGCCACACCCACTCCCAAATTGGGCTTCATTCTGTGGGAAGCAGAGACGGAAATATATGTTGGAAATGGAAAGTGTTAACTCTGTTTCCAAAGTGGATCAATTTGCTCGAGTGTTTTTTCCTGTTTCCTTCCTCGCCATTAATGTCTTCTACTGGTATTCGTATCTTTACAAGAATTCTTCGCAGGAGTTTCTACACTTGTAGGGATTAAATACATAGATTGTAAGGGATTGATTTTGGGGTCAATAATCAATTGGAAGAAGTGAATGAGCTGAATATTGTGTAGATTCGTTCAGTAATATATTTGGGTAGTGGAGAGGGTGAAAGTTTTTTAAATGTGAAAATTAGAGTATTCAGCAATAGAATTGTTGTTATCTGAAAAAATTAGAGTAGATAACCCTCGTGATATTTGGGCTTGGTGCTATGTAAACTAGTGATAAGTTGAGTGTATGGAATTTCAATGGAAACGCAAGTTTTGTAAAGTATTCTTTAATCCAATCCAATATTATGTTGTTTGCTAATTTTAAAACATATTTGTTTACTAATTCTCTATTAGTTACGTTACGTGGGTTGTTGAGCGACCAATTTTGTGTGTGACCTGATAGTTAGATTTTAAAAACCTTTACAATTATTACAATGAAATAATTGGTTAGCTTTAAGCAATATTTACGAGTATGATAAAAAAAGTGGTTGTGAAAAGTCATATCCCCATCTTTTTGTTTAAAACATGTAATAAATATAACATATCCTTGTAAGTTGTGCTCGACTTGAATTAACATTTTCGATGTTTTGTGGTTAATTATAATATAATTTTGGTACATGCCAATTCCAAATCACAGCACAAGTTATAAAAATGTATGCATTTGAAAGATTCAGCTTAGAATTGGAGATTTCTAAATGAACCACAGAAATTTAAATGCAAAGTATTACGATCACAGAAGAAAATGTTTATTTAATCTTAACCAATATGTTAAAGTCTAGTATATGTATCCACACAATTTTAATTCAGTAATTGCAATAACACTAAACGAAACTAGTCCATGGGTGAAAGTAAGTAAATTACGGATTGACCTGCTTTCTCCAGCTTTCTCCGAAATAACTATTAACTTAAATAGGTCTCAATACTTGACAGCCATCCTATTCCTTGGACACTCGTCACTAATATGATAGTACATAACCCAATAAAATATATTAAGCATGGTAAACGACACCGGAAATAGTACTCTAGAAATCCGGTCAATCTTTGAAACGGAATTAGTTGANCCGGTCAATCTTTGAAACGGAATTAGTTGAGCTATCCTCTCTCGCGGATCTCATCCGATCCCGACGAAACTCCAGGTCTGCCACGACACAACGCAGGAATTGGCGAAAACACGACATCTTCCTCTCTGTCTGAGTTTCCTTGGACTCCATACTCTTTGAGGGTGTGGTTTCATAGACTTCGATCGGATTATCGCCTCTCCACCCGAAGTGTCCGTCCTGCAAAATATAAAAATCAATCTTAAATAAATTTCTGGTTTTGCAAATTGCAAATTCAAAACTACTTCGCAAAAATTGCAACAACTTGGCTAAAAACTTTCTAGTTTTTTTTCTATTTTTGCAAGGAATTTTCTACTCTCCACCCAATTGCATGGATGGATGGCTGAGTGTCATGCATACCACGGATTCCTGGACGTTATAAACAAGAGAGCAGTTGACTTCGGGCACCTTTTGTGAAATTGTCCAAGTTTCTTCGTCATCCTCGTCGCCTTCCCATTCCTCCTCGTCGTCTAGGCCGAGCGTCTCGCCACTTCCGATCTGTTAAGAATTTAATAGAATATTATTACAAAAAGGATTAAATGTTTTGGAGAATTGTGTTCTCATGCATCTTATTATATTGACGTTATCAAGAGTGAGCAGACCAAACATTGATTTATGTGTCGTAAATAGTATGCTGTTAGGAAAGCGTTTGAAGGGATATGTAACAAAATAAAGACCGTGAAACTTGTGGCTTTCTCTGGACAAAGTTTTTTGGAATATGTAAGCATGTCGGATCAGGTCAGGTTAGGTGACCTGGGAGAAAGTGGGACTCCTACGTTTAGGACGACGTGAGTTATTAGATTACTCAACTCGGGTTGAAAATAAATTAATTTCCAACCAACCAGGATTTTCTTTAAAAACAAGTTTTTCTTGGAGTAAGCCTTTCATCCGAGTTTAGCTACCTTAGATAACTCAAGCTGTAGTGGCTTATTTTGTGGAGAAATGATGAGATTGAGTGAAATTGGGTGAAGGACGGTTTGTAGTTAATACTGTAGCCACACCAGTTTAGCTATAAATCTTGTTTTTGATGTAATGAACTTAAACGCGAGGCGGAATAGATTATGTCATAAATTCATTGCAAATTCGGTAGGAGAAAGTGAATTTATATAAAAATACCCTGTTGCGTTCCCTTGAAAGTTGGGGATATTTGTGGTTTAGTTGGAGAAAGTAAAGTGAAAGTTTTTTTTCTGAGAAGAGATTAGATGAGATGTGGTCAGACTGAGGGAGAAGAATCTTCTCAGAAGATAGACAAGACAGGATTTGAATACCTAGGTAGATTGACGTGATGGGATGAATCAGGGATGAGTAATGATCTCAAGGTGGGTAGAGTAAAGGTATGGGATGAATGCCTAATTGAAATCTCGGTTAGAATGGAGAAAGTGAGTGAAACTAGACTCAAACTTTACTAAACCAGTAGCGAACCTATGTTGCAAAAAATCTACCGTTTACAAATTTCCAGCATTGTGGAACGTCCAATGATAGTTGTTGACTGACGTGGTGTTGATGTGAAGTAAAAAATTTATTAGTTGAAAGTCTTGTAAGATGAGTGAATCTTAGAGAAGTGTTCACTTTTTCTTAATCTTTCTCTTGTTAGCCTTTTGTTACTTTGGATGTTATTAAAATACTAGTTTCCTCAATTGTCACCACAAGTCCGCAGGGCAGAGAGGGAAGAACATTTACTGGAAAGTTTTCTAGCCACGCTGTAGCAAAAGCCGGTAACTACTACACGCACTAGTTTCACATCACATTCAAGAAGGCCTGCATTTCGCACATTCAAAAAGGATTCTTAAATCTGTGATTAGTTTGTCAGGTAATCTCTCATCGAAAAGGTGAAAACGCGGTCAGATTTTGTGAATTTGTAACCAACTTTCTCCAGCACTTTATTACAAAGTTGGCTAGAGTAAGAGCCGTGTTACTACTATTTACCCCAAATCTGGTGTTAACAAGAATTTGTGGGATGCATAATTTCAACGAATGTTGTTATCTCTCACAAATTTTCATGCAGCATCAAAATTAATCATTCCGTCAAATTCTGGGCTTCAATATCACAACATAGCCTGAGCTCATTTTGAGAAATTTCAACTTTATTCACACTTCATCCACTTAATATCATTTACCAAACCACTAATAGTAAGATAATACTAACTGTTTTATGTCGCAACCTTATGACCACGTCGAAAATCGCCGTTAGTGTCGAAAGCCAAAAAATATTTCACCACGATTCCACCACATAACTTTGTAACCGGTTTATTTACTCTTTAGCAAGGCATGACTGTTTGCAAGAAATTGATTCCAAACCATAGACATGTCTACACATGCCCTAAACAAATAGTATGCTTTCTCCAGCTTTTATTAAGATTTCCCTTCCAACTCGACATGAACTTTTTATCCTATTAAAAGTAAACAGGGGTCATGCCGCGTTCTTGTAATAGCGTTCCAGTATAAAAAGCAAAGTTTAGTGGAAACATCAAACATCGCACACAGGGAATAAAGTGAGGCAACACAAACATCGAAATGATCCTTATTGAGACGTCACCCAACAAAGAATGAGAGGAGTCAATAAATACTCAATTTCCTCCCACGTATTGTTCCCAAGAATGGGGAGGAAGTGAAAGAAATTCATATAAATGGCCATAATCCTATTCATTCCAGAGTAACCCATCCAACCAGGCAAGAGGATGGAAAGCTTTTTACAAAAAAACACAGGAAGATACTTTATTCAGGGATGCAGGCAAATCAAACATTCATCAAACTTTCTCCGGAATGGTTTTTGTACTGAATTTAATGGAATTTTTCATTCCGTTCAAACTGACACTTACTTCGGGACTTGATAAATAAGTGTCAGTCTCCGAATGGGAGGAAATAGAAATGCATTTAATTGTCTGGGAATGCAATGCAGTGTTGTGTTTGTTGGAGTCTCAATATCATGGAGGAGAGAATATTTTATTAGTTTGTGCTTTATATGGAGTGATGGCGTCTGTTTTCATAGCCTGACCCTTTGAGTGCAATATTGAAATTGTCACATTCTAACTCTGAACTTGTTCTTCACTTAAATTCTTGTTTAAATGTAGTAGAACAGCATCTAAGTCGTAGATTCCTAGCTTACTTGGTTATTGGAAGGGAGGAGGATTATTAATTGCACTAGAATCCAAGTCAACTGGACTGGACTGGGAATTCGGTTTAATTTTCTTAAGTTTCATCATCCAAAGCGGATAAAGAAGAGAGAGACTCTTCAAATAGCCAACTATTCGACATGGATGGATTATGTGAAGCTAACTAATTTGAAAATTCCGTGTTCCTCCCGATATTAAATATTGTTTCCTTCCAGTTCTACTAGGCTAGGGTAGAGATATTCAGTCAAATCTAGTTCAACTGGAGAAATGCTACTTTCTCTTATAAAGTAAATCCCTTATGATGCCTAAACTAACAAAAAATGGACACTAATAAAAATATCAGTGAAACACAAACAACTTTGGAAATTCATATCATGCCAATTATTTCAAAATAAGGATGAAAATTTCGAAATCACTCCAACAAATCAATGTAAATTATACCGCTTGGATTTGATGAAAGCATATCTGAATAAATGACTGTATTGTTTGAATTGATTGGTGTACAATGGAACCTCACTTGACTTCGTTTTACATTTTGCAAAAAAAAAGAAAGTAAAAAGGAGAAAGGATTAAGTGACGCTTTCCCTTTGCTCAAGATCCAGCTTTCACCCATGACCCCACAAGATCTTAAGTTAACTTCGATGTCTTTCTCCCTCTGATCTCAAGTAATGTCCAGGGTTGAGAATGTGGGATGTGGTTTTATTTTAGTGAATTCAATCCCATTCTTTCTCTCAACCGTTGGTTACTAGCGACGGATTGCCTCAAAGAGACAGGTCTTGTCAGAGGTTGTATTGTTGTTTTGTTGATTTACTTGTTTCGAGAAGGATTGGACAAAGGAGAGAGGTTTTGTGATTGATTCTTCATCTTAACCAGCATTACTTATGCTGTATTGTAGGACATGTGTGGAATTGATTTCAACATATCCGAAACACGGGATGGACGGAGTTATGGCACGGGATTTACTTAGGAAATGAGAAATTCTTGCAAGCCAGCAATAAGTAATATATGGAACCTTACTAAACATTGTGGTATCTCTTTGAACCATTTTCCGCCTACTAACCCAAACCTTTATTCAAATCCAGAGTCAATTGTGGAATGATTGTGTGCATTGTATTCTGATGAGATGAGATAAATCTCATTCAGACTTACTAAACATTGTGGTATCTCTTTGAACCATTTTCCGCCTACTAACCCAAACCTTTATTCAAATCCAGAGTCAATTGTGGAATGATTGTGTGCATTGTATTCTGATGAGATGAGATGAATCTCATTCAGAAATTGCGATAGAAGGGAATGAAGTGTTGACGGAGTGAAACAAACAGATTTTGTGGAATAAAAGCCTGGATCAGCATTTGATTCATTTGAAGAAAATAAGGTTGTACGGACCGGAAATTGGGCGACATCAATACCAATGATAGTAGTACTATTACGGCATATATTGTCTCGATAGAAGGAAATCTAATAGATTTTACAATTTCCTAGTGTGACTCACTTTCTGGATGTGAGAGGATGGCTGTGTTTCTGACGTGGGGTTAATTGTTTGATGCATGCATCCCCCTGATTTTGAGAGGTTGAATTGAATTGGATTTATAAGGTAGGCTAACCCACAATTGGAGAAAAGATAGATACCTGGGAGAAAGTTGGTATGCAGCCTATTCAGAAAGAAAGAATGCGAACTTTCTCCAAAAGTTAGAATTGACTAGAACTCACCTTTGTGAAGTAATGAACTCCAGAAAACTCTAACAATGTCGCCATACAATAGCCGAAGCAGGCGAGAAGAAACCAGTCCAATGCTGTGGCGTAGTGGACTTTGGGAAGATCTGTGCGAGAATCGAGGGATATTGTGGAAAGTGTTAATACGGCTGTGATTCCTGTTCAATTAATCAATTAAAGAGTTCATATACTAGTAATGAAGGTGGAGCTTTTTGGTCAATGTAAGGAGTGAGAATGTTATTTACCCAATCCTACCCGATCACTTGTAGCTTCACGATTAATCCAGAAACTGACCCAGGATAAGACCACGATAAGGACGCATGGGACGTAGACTTGGATAAGGAAGTAGCCGGCGTGACGTTCCAAATTAAAGTTGACCTGGAGCACGGAGTAGACGCCGGTGGGAAGGTTTCCTGATGGAAAGAATTTCGATTTTGATTGAAAGAAATGTTAAGGTTTTTATAATGTTCAAGTATTTTAATGTGCTTACCTTCTTTTCTGGTTAGACTCAGATTTTGATAAGGAGAACTTGTGAGATCGAATTGAGACAGGGTCATCCCAGACACAAATCCCACTCCGGAAGCGTCCCAATGATATAAAATATGTTGGGAGGTGTAAGCATCTGAAAATATGAGACAGCTTATTATTCTAGAGTACGTTCTGTCTTGTCAAGCTAGGCATTTTTTTTGTGTCAACAAAGTTTTCAGGAGGGATTTGGTCACTATCATAATTTGTTTTGCGATATCTTACTCCCATCCTGACACTTTGCTAAGTTATCTGTAAATGTCGCAGAAAAATGTGTCTTGTCTCATTCATTATAAATGTGGGTGTCACCTTCACCCGTGTCTTTTACCTGTCTGGTACATGTGTATGTGTGACTTTATCTGGGGACGTGACATGGTTTTGAACATGGCTTGTCCTGGAATTGTAACTGTTAACTGAGCCATGTAAAAACTGTGAACATATTGAATCAGTCAATGGGTTGGATTGTCGTCTAATTTATTTGCATGCATAGAAATCTACATATCCTTAATTTGCAAAGTAGTTGCAGGTGACAGGCAATTTTTAGAATGATTTAAAAACTTTAAATCGAAAGGAAACAAGAATGTCACTGAAAATAAAGTCTGGAATCATTTGATTAATGTTTAGATGGAGGAATGTATTCAATAGTTTACAAATTGCAAAGATTACTTACAACATCCCGATAATAAGAGGACATGATTGAGTATCCATTGGAAAATTCCTTAAACACATGGGACATTTGGCTTTAATCGTCAACCTGGAATTCAGCAACTTTGCATTAAATGACTTTCTTTGATTTTGATCTGTGCACTTTCTCCGGCCAATTACTGCTTAATAGCTCATATTAGTGCACCCATTGACTATTTACTTGTTTCTTCATAGAAAGAAAGTTAGAAACGCAAACATCCATCCCCAACATAAAAAGGATGTACAAGTACCTAAATACCGGAGAGAAAATAGGAATTTGTCTCCCCAACCATCACACCTCCCCATTTTTCTCCCAATACAGGTCACAAAGTAACTGGCTGGTTATAGATTACTGGTGAAAGCAATCCTGGGATGTAATGTTTATGTAAGTCTGGCAAAGTAAATAAGCCATTTGGATAAGAGGATGGGTTTCTTGGTGAATAGAGCCAGATAAGCACCCGAGCAACAGTAAAAGGGTCTCATCTCCTCTTTTTCTATCTTCACCACAAAAGAGTGACAGGGACAAGGGTGACTACATTGAAGAGTGAGTTAAGATCTTGTCGGAGTTTCACTTAAGCAAGGAATTACATGCCTGGAATGGTTTCCTTTCTTTGGAGAAAGTTACTCAAACCTATTCCGTGGGGAATTTGAGACGAAGACAAATCTACAGCTTGCAAATTCTGTGGTAGTCGTTTGTGAAATGGTGCAAATTTCTGGCAAATAATGTGGTACACATAATGTGGTAGAGTGACTAAAATACAATTTTGCACAATTGGCACTGACCTCATGGAGTAGAGAATGTCGCCTTCCTGACTGATACGAAGAAGTTTGTTCGGAACCGTGATGGTGTGGACGTAAGAGTTTTTCCCGTTGTGAAAATATGTGTCAGGCCTCCACAATCGTTCCAACATTTTAATGTTGAGACTCAATTTGTCCACGGGGCCACGGAAACTTAAGCGTGGGTCACGCCAAGACTTTGGCAAGAAATTAGGAAATTTATGAAAATAGGAAGGTTTTAGGGAATGGTGTTGTTTCACCTACCTGACGGAAATAACAGTCCATTGAGTAGTCCTGAAAAAAGAGATTTTTTTCATTGTGGAACAAATTACGTAATGGTGGGTGTGCAATTTGGTAGGAAACAAAAAAAGAAGGTTGCATGTTTTAAGGAGGGTCTGGAAATGTTGCAATTATTGAATAAATTATGCCAAACTTCCAAGTATCTGGCAGCAAGTTTAAGAGGAGACAGTAAATGAGTGTGGAATGTTATGTGAACTAATTTGGAGGAATCTCAACATTTTTTGTGGATTTAAAACAAATAAATTGTAGCAGACACTTAAATAAACTTTCTCCACTCACTCACCATGTCAAGTTCTGAAATGGGACCCATGGATTTTATAAGGATATTTGTTGTTATCGTTGTAGGCACCCCTGGAAGGAGACAAGTTATTAAAAAAAGGAATTCTTCCAAGTTTACTTTCCGTATCATTAATTGATTGTGTGACACCATTTGTGTCCTATTAGGAGAGACATTCGCTAAGGAATACTGCAGAGAACATCAATTAAATCCAGTGATTACGTTAATTACCCCATCTTGCTTTGCGGAAGTGAGCATACTGGGTAACACTGCAAATGTGTCAGGAATTGGGAAGCTTTATTAATTTCCAGTTATTTTTCAAGTTGAACAAGACAATTTCACGCTTTTTGTTTCATTTTAGAATCTTCAAAACCCACATATTATGAGTGCAAGTTATTTTTGCAACTTGCCAATTTTAGGATGATAAGTGAGCTAAAATGTAAAAATGCGGAACTTAATTGGATCGATATCCCTTCATTTCTGAGATATTGACACATATGCATTACTTCCATGAATTTCATGACATGAAATGAACCCAAGGCTGACATAATATAAAGTAATTTGAATGACGGGATAATATTATGAGTATAAAATGCATTCAGGTTTGGCTTCAATCTGGGCTGATTTTATAATGGGATCGGCTTCTTTGAAAGAAAGCAAAGTGACTTGGCCATGGGTGTCATTTTACGTTAGTTTAAAGGCAGCTAGGAAATTTACTCAAACCCCTTCATTTTGACTTCATTTCGTGTCATTCATGTTATTTGGTTAATGTCGATGTTCATGTCGATGTTGTGACGCTTTTAAGGCTTAAAGATTTCTAAAAGAGTCGTAATTAAATTTGACGGAATCAGGATGTGGGATAATGACCCAAAATTCGATGTTGGGGAGGAAAATATTAATTTTATGGGAAAAAAGGCATGGCACAAAATAATCGGAGACGTTATCTTGTAACTTAAAGTGTTCAAAAAGTATAGTGTAGCGTCTGGAAGGAAATTGTTCCAAGGGAAACATGAAGCCAACAGTTATCATGAATCATGAATCATGGATGCCATCCATTGGATGGTCATGGTCATGGTTGTTGGGTGGGTGAGAAGATAATAAGAAAATTTGGAGTGTCCAAAAAAGAAAGGAGAAACCACAAATTTATTTTGTATCGTGTAAAATATCAGGTTTCGGGATGCGGTTGGATTCTGCATGGGAATGTCACTAGACACGTTTTGGATTAGTAATATGTTTTTTGGGGTTATTGGTACATAATATGTTTGTCTGTCTGTCCGTTATATTAATGTTCCTGGTCTGAGTGGAGCTACTTTCTGTATCTGCTCTAAATCCTTGTCCCATATCGAGTCCTAATGCAAGTCAAGGAGGCTGAGTCAGTGAGATGTCAAATTGCGGAATCCTGCCGGACAGGACACTTGGATCAAAATCATTTGTAATACAATAACTGGGAGGAATGTGACATTACAAATCTCAGTGGGATGATAAAAACTGTTTTTATATTATCTCCAATTTTCTCTGGGGCAAATTTGAATCAGCTCTTTGTTACTGACCAGTTCATAGTAATGTGTCCAATTCATTTTGTCAAGTATGACCAATACGACCCGAGTCACATCAGTAATGGAAAGATAGAGACCTCAATATTTGTTCCGTTTAGCACGTCCACATCCACTTGACGGACTTTGATGAAAATTGCGACATTCTGCCTCCATTGCAACTTACAAGGGAATAAGTGTTGAATCAAGGTTCTCTCACACCTTCAGGCGATGGGGTGGGGTGGGAGAAGAATGTCAAATTTTGGGGTGGTTAACCATTCATGTCTCAGTAATAATGTCCCTGGACACCACGACTCAATTTTGACCAGTAAATGTGTGAAAATGACCTTTTTTCTTGTGCTTCCCCCAAATAATGCACTTGCCACAGGACACTTATGTATCAATCGGTGTTTGTAGGGTTTGTTGTGTTTCATAAAATTTTGTGTAAATTTATGCAATTCGAAATCTCCAAACATTGTTTAAAACCAGTGTGCGACCCGCAAGAAATGAAGTGCAATAAATGACTGCAAGAAATGCAATAATTGCAATTTTTTGCAGTAGCCCTCCTTTGCAAGTATTGCAAGAAATGCAAAAAATACTTTTTTAATATTTCCGAAGTGAATTTA